>PVLC010029294.1:0-20325 GCA_004027655.1 Graphiurus murinus
CCCCAGTACCGCCAAAAAAAAAAAAAAAAAAAATTGGGCTGGGGTGTAGCTTGGAGGTAGAATGCCCCCGAGTTTAATCCCCAGTACCGGAAAAAGAAAAAAGAAAGTGGACAGCCGGGCATGGTGGCACACACCTGTAATCCCAGTACTTGGGAGGCTGAGACAGGAGGATCTCAGGTTCGTGGCCTCAGCAATTTAAGGAGGCCCTCTGCAACTTAGTGAGGCCCTGTTTCAAAATACAAAATAAAACCAGGCTGAGGTGCAGCTCAGAAGTAGAATGCCCCTGGATTTGATCCCCAGTACCACACACACACATAACAGAAAGACAGCGTGGACCAGGCTCCTGGACTCCTTGTTCTAGGGGGTCCTCGCAGGGCCCTCCTGGGACGAGGGGGACCCGGTGGGAGCCCAGGTGCGGGGGCAAGCTGCGAGGCTACGGGCAGAACCCGTGTGGGCACACCTGCAGACCTCACCTGCATGAACGTGTGGCACTCCATCACAAAGCTCCCTTTGGTGATCTGCTTAAACTTATCACAAATGTCTGGAATGCTGGTGGCTTCCAAAATGAACGGCTGGTGTTGCTTAATTAAGGTCAGGGCCACCCGGAAGATGATTTTGGAGCCTTCGTTGAACAAACAGTCCCAGATCCGAAGCACAGTCTGCAGAGACACAAATCCCAGGTCACTTCTGCGGCGGCCCCAGCGCTCCGGGGGCCCAGCGAGGCGCTCACCTCCACGGGCAGGACGTCCACAAACAGGCAGATGAACCAGCGGGACACCACCAGGGTCCACAGCACGCCATGCCCGTCCATGAGGGCCGCCACCGCCGGCAGCTTCATCCTCACCAGCTCTGCCAGGACCTCTTGGTCTGTCTTCAGGCCCAGCATGGCGGGGCTGTAGTAATCTGCCACGGGGAGGGGAGGAGAGGAACCAAGAAACAGGGGTCAAGCTCCCCACGCCATCAGTGCCCCCGGCAGCCCCGCTCCCCCGAGCTGGACGGTAAGAACACCAGGGCTCTCTGAAGGCTCCCCAAGCAGGACGGGCAAAGAAAGGTGTCAGAGTGCAAAGCCGGGGCGCCTGGCAACAAATCCAGCAAGGCCACTGGGACACCCACTCAGCGGGGCACCCGCTACCACCTGCAGGCGCAAAGCAGGACTGAAAGAGCCGCCCGCACGCCCAGGCCGCAGCAGTGCCGTTCACAATGGCTAGGAGGTGACAGGTTCGTGGGGAAACGTGTCCTCGGTCCTCCGTCCAGGAGGGATTATCATCCCCTTAAAGGGAAAGAAAATTCTGACGGCAGACACCACACACGGAGGAGCGAGGACATCAAGCTCAGGGAACAAGGCTGGTCAAGAAGAGACAAAGGCCTCGCCCCTCTTCCAGGAAGTCCCTAGAGCCGGGCTGGCAGGCGGGAGGGCGCTGGGGTCTTGGGGACAGGGTGCTGTGGTGTGCAGAGGCTCCGGGCTTGTGTGCTTGCCGGCGGCCGAGGTGGTGAATTTCATGTCACGTGCATTTACTCCCATAAAAACAAAACTCAGCCAGGTGCGGGGTGTATACCTGAAACCCCAGGACCAAACAACAAAAGAAAATAAACTCGTGCACAAATGGACGAAGCTTCCAATAGCCACCCCCCCCCCTTTTTTGTGTGTTACTAGGGATTGAACCCAGAGGCATTCTACCTCCAAGCTACACTCCCAGCCCCTATTTTATTTATTGTTTTTGCTGTACTGGGGATTGAACTCAGTCTCAAGGGCATTCTACCTCTGAGCTATACCCCCAGCCCTATTTTTCATTCTTTATCTTGAAACAGGATCTCAGTAAGTTGCAGAGTGCTTCGCTAGGTAGCTGAGGCTGGCCGAGAACCCAGATCCTCCGGTCTCAGCCTCCCAAATGTTGGGATTACAAGCATGCACCACCATTCTCGGCTTATTTTTATTTTGAAACAGGGTCTCGCTAGGTAGATGAGTCTCATTAAGTTGCTGAAGTTGGTCTTGAACCTGCAATCCCAAGTACTGGAATTACAGGTGTGCACCACTGCACCCGATTTGCTGAGTTTTTTTTTTTGTTGTTTTTTTGTTTTTTTTTTTGCGGTACTGGGAATTGAACTCAGGGGCATTCTACCTCCGAGCTATACCCCCAGCTCTATTTTTTATTCTTTATTTTGAAACCGAGTCTAAGTTGCGGAGTGCCTCACTAGGTAGCTGAGGCTGGCCGAGAACCCGGATCCTCCGGTCTCAGCCTCCCGAATGCTGGGATTACAAGCGTGCGCCACCACGCCCGGCTGAGTTTTGTTTTTGATACTGGAGTCTGAACCCAGGGGCATTTTATCTCTAAGCTATACCCCCAGCCCTTTTTTTTATTTTTATTTTGAGGGGATTTATTTTTGCAGTATTGGAGATTGAATTCACAGCCTTGCACATACTAAGTGAATGGGTTTTTGTTTTGTTTTGAAACAGGGTCTAAGTTACTGAAGGTCTAAGTTGCCCAGGCTGGCCTTGAACCTGCAATCTTCCAGTCTTGGCCTCTCAAGTACTGAGATTACAGGCATGCCTCTACCATGCCCAGCTCCCACTTGGATTTTTTTTTTTTTTTTTTTTTTTTGCAGTACTGGGATTGAACTCAGGGGCATTCTACCTCCGAGCTACACCCCCAGCCCTATTTTTTATTCTTTATTTTGAAACAGGGTCTCACTAAGTTGTGGAGGGCCTCACTAGGTAGCTGAGGCTGGCCACGAACCTGGATCCTCCTGTCTCAGCCTCCCAAATGCTAGGATTACAAGTGTGAAGTGTGCACCACCACGCCCAGCTCCCCACTTGGATTGTTAATGTTACTGTGAAATATAATAGTAAATTTTAATGCTTGATTTATGCTCTCCAAGAATGCAGTAAGTCGTCCTCTTAATCTGTCACAGAACAGAAAATGTGGCAGATGCATGGTACTCCCAGCAGTGCTCTGTCCTCATGCACTGTGCTGCTCATGGCTTGGATGAGCCACTCCTGTTAATTTAACATCCTGGTTGAAACTGTCATCACTGATGCTGAGAAAACATCACCGTCATGTTCCAGCTTTTCAGAGTAATCACACAATCAGGTCTGTTTAACGCTAAGGAACCTGAAGATTCCACAGACGCCACTTCAGTTGTAAACACCAGGGGCTAAACCAGAGCCTCCGAGCTATTCCCTCTTCTTTCCTTCTTCAGGGACCACATCCTGCTCCTGCTGGCAGCAGCCGGCCGAGGGAGGGGAAGGGCAAACCCAGGCTGCTCAGCAGAGCCCAGGAGAGCTGAGCCAGCAGGAAGCACAGTGTGACCTTGGCCCCAAGCAGAGGCTTAGAGCAGCTGCCAAAAATAGAGGAGCTGCCGCATACCCTGAACTCCAGCGGCTTAAATTAAGTCCTCTGGGCCTCTCTCCTCTCAGCACCCTGCCCCAACACGGAAGGCCGGCCCTGCGGGCACACGGAAGTGGGAGTCCGGGCCTTGCCTCCTGCAGACACCTGAACTTGTGCAAGCAACCCGAGCCATCTAGACCGGTGGCGGCAGCTTCAGCCTCAGACTCCCGTGATGGATGTGGATGGACACCTGGGCCCCCACCTGCTGCTTTCAATCAGAAAGTGAGGTGTGGACCACGCCATTTTATCAATATCACCGCCAACGACGTTCCCAGAAACACCTGTCTGCCGTCTGCCTGCTGAGGGAGGAAGGGGAGAAGGGAGGGAGAGGAGGAGGAGGCCGCACTGTGTGAAAACACAGCTAGCTGGCCGTGGTGGTGCACGCTTGTAATCCCAGTACTTGGGAGGCTGAGACAGGAGGATCTAGGTTCTCGGCCAGCCTCAAATACTTAGTGAGGCCCTCTGCAACTTAATGAGACCCTGTTTCAAAATAAAGAATAAAAAAATCAAGCTGAGGGTGTAGCTCAGAGGTAGAAGGCCCCTGGGTTCCATCCTTAGTACCACAAAAAAGAGAAAGAAAGAAAATAAAGAATAAAAAATAGGGGTGAGGATGTAGCTTGGAGGTAGAACGCCCCTGGGTTCAATCCCCAGTACCAAAAGAAAAGAAAAAAAAAAAAAAAACACGAAAAAAACCCCCACCACAGCTGAGCTCAGCCCCTACAAGAGACCTTAAAGGAAAACAGGAGAGCCAGGAAGGCCTTGCCGTCTGTCATCTGGGGCTGCAAACCCCAGGCAGCGGGTGTCACACTGGGACCAAGAGAAGGGAGCTGCCTGCACAGGCCGGGCAGTGTCGGGGTGCGCGGGGGGGGGGGGGGGCGGCACTGCGCTCGGTGGAAGACTGGCTCACTGTGTCCCTGCACCTCACACCGGAAGGGCCTCCCCGGCTGCAAGCGAGGGCTCTGGGGGCGCCTCGTAATCCCAACCTTGGACTGGGGCGGCTCTCAGGAGACAGCCCTGTAGCCCTAGAACCAGGAGCTGCGACCAGGAGCCGGCTTGGGAGAACAGGTTCTCTCCCCTTGTCTCAGGTGAAGGGTGGATGCCAGACCAGGGAGGGACGCTGAAGCCCCGAATCAGAACACGGGATCCAGGTCCCCGAGGACCGGCTGGGCCTGTCCTCCCCCGACCTGGCGAACCCCCCCCCCCCCCCCGGCGGCCACAGGGGTCAGAGCTGCGGCGCTCAAGAAGCAGGAAGCGTGTGGCTTCTCCCCAGACACACAGACCCGTCCATAGCTGCTGCTCCTCACCAACACTCGTGCCCCCGCCGGGGCAAGACACCCACAGGGGCTGTGGCCGCGTCCCAACCCCCGCCTGACACCGACACCCACACCCACACGCACACCTTCACACCCAGCTCAACTCACAGCACCGAGGCGGGAGAGCAGAGGCGAGTCTGGGGGTCTCGAGAGCCAGCTGCCCTCCTCCCACCTCCACACGGAGGACCAGGGAGCCACAGGCCCTAACCACCGACCCAAGCCGCACTGCCAGGACTCCCGTCGCAAGCACACAAACGCCACCCACGAGGACCTTGGCTGCCTGACTTAGGACAGCGGACGTGGACACAGCCGGAACCTCCCGAGGCGTGCCGGAGCGTGCCGCCCCAGATGCATCCTCATGCTACTACTGCGGCGGCTCCAAAAGCAGGGTGCTTCCCGTCAGTGCGGAGGCTCCCTTTACGGAGCCCCCTGCCCGCCAGGAAGGGGCCCTCAGCTCCAGCTGCAGGAGGAGGGGGCGCGCTGAAACCCCAAAGTCACCTGTCGTGGTTACGGCTGTGCCCCGTGACCACCTCCGCACCCCGCACATCCTCCTCGTCCTCCTCCTCGAAGGAAGGTGAGCACCTCGATGAGGAAGGAGAGCCACAGAAACATCACACAGCTCCGCTCCTGGAGTCACAGCTGCTCTGTTTTATCACCAGTTACTGCCAATCTCGTCCTCTGCCTAACTGACCAATTAAGCTTGATCACAGATACGTGTGTATAGGAAAACAGCACACCAGGGCCCAGGCCCACCCGTTCCGGGCACCCCGGGGGCTGGGAGCCTGTCCTGAGGAGGTCGCGCCTGTGGGAATCTGCAGGGTCTACACCAGCCTTTCCTGCCCCACCAAGAGAACTTTAAAAGTAACTACCTCAGGTGAGCCGGGCATGGCGGCTCACGCTTGTACTCCCAGTACTTGGCAGGCTGAGACAGGAGGATCACAGGTTCAAAGCCAGCCTCAGCAGCTCAATGAGATCCTCTTTTTTTTTTTCTTCTTTTTTTGCAGTACTGGGGATTGAGCCCAGGGGCATTCTACCCCCAAGCTACACTCCCAGCCCTATTTTTTGTACTTTATTGGAAACAGGATCTCACTAAGTTGAATGAGATCTTGTTTCTAAATGAAAATTAAAATAGGGCTGGGGGTATACTGGGAAGTAGACTGTTCTTGGGTTCAATCCCCAGCACCACACACAGGAAAAAGTAATTAACTCACCAGATGGCAATAAAAATCAACACTTTTTTTTTTTTGCGGTACTGGGGATTGAACCCAGAGGTATTCTACCTCCAAGCTACATCCCCAGCCCTATTTTTTATTCTTTATTGTGACACAGGGTCTCAGTAAATTGTGGAGGACCTCACGAGGTTGCTGAAACTGTCTAAGAACCTGCAATCCTCTTGTCTCAGCCTTGGGATTATAAGTGTGCGCCACCAGGCCCGTCTCAGACTTTTTTTTTTTTTTTTTTTTTAAATAAAATAGCTTTTTAGTGAGGCCCTCCACAATTTAGTGAGACCCAGTTTTAAAATAAAGAATAAAAAAATAAGCCGGGCGTGGTGGCGCACGCTTGTAATCCCAGCATTCGGGAGGCTGAGACCGGAGGATCTGGGTTCGAGGCCAGCCTCAGCTACCTAGTGAGGCCCTCCGCAACTTAGTGAGACTCGGTTTCAAAATAAAGAATAAAAAATAGGGCTCAGAGGTAGAATGCCCCTGAGTTCAAAAAAAAAGAATAAAAAAATAGGACTAATGTGTAGCTTGGAGGTAGAATGCCCCTGGATTCAATCCCTAGTACCACAAAAAAATAAAAATTAAAAAAAAAATAGCCAGAGCTGGGCATGGTGGCGCACGCTTGTTATACCAGCGTTTGGGAGGCTGAGACTGGAGGATCCGGGTTCACGGCCAGCCTCACCTACCTAGTGAGGCACTCCGAAACTTAGTGAGACCCTGTTTCAAAATAAAGAATAAAAAATAGGGCCGGGGGTATAGCTCGGAGGTAGAATGCCCCTGAGTTCAATCCCCAGTACCGGAAAAAAATTTTCTTAATTTTATTAAGACTATAAACTTTCAGATTAAAGTTCAATAAGCCCTAGAGTAAACAAAGCAAAAATAATACCCCCTCCCAAAATCAAGACATTTATTTATTGTGGTACCGGGGACTGAACATAGGGGTATTCTACCTCTGAGCTACACCCCAGCCCTGTTTTTTTTTGGGGGGGGGGCGGTGACAGCTCAGGAGGCGCTGGACCCAGGCCGGAGGGCACTGGGTGAGAGTCCGGCCCTCAGGCAGCCTCCCTGGGCTGCTCCGGCAAGGCGGCCTTGCTCAACCCTCTCCTCCCAGGCTCCTCCAGGAAAGTGCTGACTCACAGCTTTCCTGAGTCTCAGGCGACAGGAGCGGCTTACCAACCAATCGAGGTTGGGGCTTTGCAGGGGGGCCCGGAGGGCTGGGGCACACTGGCGCCTCTCCCCAAGTTCTGCTCTGTGTATTCTTTTTTTTTTTTGCAGTTCTAGGGGCTGAACCCAGGGGCATTTTACCTCTGAGCTACACCCCCAGTCCTATTTCTTATTCTTTATTTTGAAACAGGGTCTCACTAAGTTGCGGAGTGCCTCACTAGGTAGCTGAGGCTGGCCGCAAACCCGGATCCTCCTGTCTCAGCCTCCAAAATGCTGGGATTACAAGTATGCGTGCACCACCACGCCCAGCTCACTCTTAGCTTTTAAACGCCCTTCCCCAGCCCGACTTCATGCCACACCCTCTCCCAGGGCCAGTTCCGGCTCCTCTCCACCCAGTGTGACTTCACGCTGCAGACCTGTCTACACAGTACTTTGATAAACTTGTGGCTACTCTTATTAGTAAATCGAAAAGTAGGAAGTCTTGAGAAGAATGGTTTTCACTTTAAAAAGCAGTAATAAGTCACCATTATTGCACTGAGGAGTACTTAGGAATTCAGTAACAAATCACACAGGTGAAACTACGTTAGCTGCTCAGACTCATGATCCGTACAGATGCCACAGGTCTATCTCACAGGAAGGGACCAACCTGGGGGACAGTCGCGCCAAAGGCAGATCCTAGCTCTAGCAGAGACCACAGAAACGCAGGCTGGATGACCACTGCCCAGACAATCTGGAACAATACCACCTCACGCCCAGGCAGGCCGCCGTGTCTCCGGCACCCAACTGGCCAGGGGCTCCAGCAGCACCAGAGCCGAGGCAGGGGTGTGCGTAAGGGGACTCCAACGTACCAGGCAGAATCCGCCCAACGAGAGCATCTAAGAGCCAAAAGGATTCCTCTTCGTTCTTTGTTACAAGAATCAGATATCCTGCTATGAAATTCATTCCCTGAAATCAGAAAAATGAGAAACAAAATTCACACTCGGGTTTTCTGTTTGTTTCTGGAACTAGGGATTGAAGTCAGAGGCACTCTACCACTGAGCTTACACCCCTCATTTAATTTGAGACAGGACCTCACTAAGTTGCTCAGGCTGGCCTTGAACTTGGCAATCCTCCTGCCTCAGCCTCTCCAGCTGGTGGGATTCCAGGTCTATGCCATCGCGCCCAGCCATACTGAGTTTTCAGCTACCTTAAATTCTGTATTTGTTTGGCCGCTAACTCTAGGATTCTAGTTCTCTTGCCCTTCCTGAAAACTTACGTAATTCTAATACAATTCTCTGGTAGAACTTTAGAGATACTAAGGGTCTGCCGCGTAGTGTGTTGAGTCAACCCACATAAAAAGAAGAAAGAGTTAATAGTTAAACCCTCCGAGCCGGGCGTGGTGGCTCACGCTTGTAATCCCAGCATTCGGGAGGCTGAGACCAGAGGATCCGGGTTCACGGCCAGCCTCAGCTACCTAGTGAGGCACTCTGCAACTTAGTGAGACTCGGTTTCAAAATAAAGAATAAAAAATAGGGCTGGGGGTATAGCTCAGAGGTAGAATGCCCCTGAGTTCAATCCCCAGTACCACAAAAAAAAAAAAAAAAAAATAGTTAAACCCTCCGAATGCTGCTTGGAACAGTAATTTAGAGACTGTCTCTTCTAATGGTCACCTTGTATCAGGTAATATGGCCACCACTAAAACTTAGTGCAACATATACTAATGGCACGGAACTCAGTGTGAGAGGGGAAGCCACGCCAGTGACCCTGCTGGTAGCAGCAAGATCATGGTCTGCAGTGGGGTGTGGAGAGAAACGTGTTGGGGAGACGTGTGTGGGAAATTCATGGTACACCACACACACACATACACACCATACACATATCACACATCCACACCACATCCACACTACACACACACCACATACAACCACACATACACACCACACCCACCCACACATACACCACACACCACACACAACCACATATACACACACACACCACACCACACCCACCCACATACAACACACCACACAACCATACTACACACTACACACACACCACACCACATACACACACAACCACACATACACAAACACACACACACACACACACACACACACACACACCCCACACGGCCCTTCATGCTCTCTGGCTGGCTCCTCCACCTACACAGCAGACCCTAAGGCTGTGACACGGAGAGCAGAAGTGACGCCACAGAGACCGTGGAGAGTGACGGGGCAGAGGTGCAGGGAGCCCTGAGGGAGCCGGCTGGGCGATGGCACAGACTGGACCTGGGCAAGGGTAACGCGTGGAAATGCCCGTGCGTGGAAGGCAGAACCCACGGTGGGGCGCACACCTTGTCTCTGCCGTGTCACGGGTGGGACGCGTCCCCTTCCCGGAATGCCCGTGTTGAATCCTAACCCCTGCCTCAGGGCGTGGTCCTGTGAGGAACCGTCATGGCAGATGCCACGTGGGCAGGCGAGGGACTCCTGAGGAAGGGTCCTCGGGGAAGGAGGGGTGGGGAGCCAGACACCCAGCACGAAGGGTGCCTTGGGAGGGCGAGGCGGGCCACCTGACCCCGAGCTGCTTCTACCATGGAGACTCTCCTGCATCCTCGGGAGGGGCAGCCTGCGCACCTGCGTCATGGACCCGCCCCGCAGCCCCGATGTTTAAGCCACATGGTCTGCAGTACTTGCACGGCAGCCCGCAGACACACAATGTACACAGATGCACGTGCAGGTGTGCACATGCATTCCCAAACCAGCAGCAGAGCTCCAGCATTATGCCACTATCAAAAACTGTGTGAGCCGGGTGTGGTGGCACACACTTGTAATCCCAGCATTTGGGAGGCTGAGACCGGAGGATCCGGGTTTGAGGCCAGCCTCAGCTACCTAGTGAGGCACTCTGCAACTTAGCGAGACCCTGTTTCAAAATAAAGAATAAAAAATTGGGCTGGGAGTGTAGCTCAGAGGCAGAATACCCCTGAGTTCAATCCCCAGTACTGCAAAAAAAGAAAAAAAAAAAAACAAAAAACTGCGTGTGTGCTCTAAAGTGAGGCTATTTTTAAAACCAAAAGAAGCCAGGCGTGGTGGTACACACTTGTAATCCCAGTACTTGGGAGGCTGAGATCAGAGGATCTGGGTTCTCAGCCAGCCTCAGCTACTTAGTGAGGCCCTCTGCAACTTAGTGAGACCCTGTTTCAAAATAAAGGCTGAAAAAAAAAAAATAGCCCTGGTGATGTAGCTCAGAGGTAGAATGTCCTTGGTTCAATCCCCAGTCCCACAAAAATAAATAAATAAATAAATAGCCGGGCGTGGTGGTGCACACTTGTAATCCCAGCATTTGGGAGGCTGAGACCGGAGGATCCGGGTTCGAGGCCAGCCTCAGCTACCTAGTGAGGCACTCCGCAACTTAGTGAGACTCGGTTTCAAAATAAAGAATAAAAAACAGGGCTGGGGGTATAGCTCGGAGGTAGAACGCCCCTGAGTTCAATCCCTAGTACCGCAAATAAAATAAATAAATAAATAAATAAATAAATAAATAAATAAACAAACAAACAAGTAAATAAAAATAAAAAATAAGTTGGGCGTGGTGGCACACACTTGTAATCCCAGTACTTGGGAGGCTGAGACCAGAGGATCTGGGTTCACAGTCAGCCTCAGCTACCTAGTGAGGCACTCTGCAACTTAGTGAGACCCTGTTTCAAAATAAAGAATTAAAAATAGGGCTGGAAGCTGGGCGTGGTGGTGCACACTTGTAATCCCAGCATTTGGGAGTCTGAGAACTGGAAGATCTGGGTTCTCAGCCAGCCTCGGCTGCTTAGTGAGGCCCTCTGCAACTTAGTGAGACCCTGCTTCAAAATAAAGAATAAAAAAATAGGGCTGGGGCTGTAGCTCAGAGGTAGAATGCCCCCAGGTTTCATCCCCAGTACCAAAAAAAAAAAAAAAAAATAGGGCTGGGCCAAGATGTCCGTCAACAGATGAATGGATCACAAAACTCTGGGATAGGTACACAATGGAATTTTACTCAGCCATAAAGAAGAACAAAATCATGTCATTTACAGGGAAATGGATGGAACTGGAAAACATTATGCTAAGTGAGATTAGTCAGTCACAAAAAGTAAAAAATCATATGCTCTCCCTAATACTCGGAAGCTGGGGAGAAAGTGACACATAAGAGGAACTCTAGATGAAAATCTTAGATGGGCAAAGAAGTTGACCTAACTGAAGGTGATGGGGGAGGGGGGGGACACCCTAATGCACACGATGTACTTTCACAAACACATCAAAGTCAAGCACTAAACTGAACTTGAGAAGGAGGGAGGGTGAGGAAGTGGGGCGGGAGTTGGAGAAGGGTTAAATGAGAAATGTGTGCATGTATGCCTTTATCAGCTTGGACCTAACAAAGATGTATGATTACAATGCACCAAAAAAAAAAAAAAAAAAAAAAAAAAAAAAAAAAAAAAAAAAAAAAAAAAAAAAAAAAAAAAAAAAAAAAAAAAAAAAAAAAAAAAAAAAAAATGAGCCAGGCGTGGTGGCGCACGCTTGTAATCCCAGCATTTGGGAGGCTGAGACCAGAGTATCTGGGTTCGCGGCCAGCCTTAGCTACCTAATGAGGCACTCCACAACTTAGTGAGACCCTGTTTCAAAATAAAGAATAAAAAATAGGGCTGGGAGTATAGCTCGGAGGTAGAATGCCCCTGAGTTCAATCCCCAGTACCTCAAAAAAAAAAAAAAAAAAAAAAAAAAAAAAAAAAAAAAAAAAAAAAAAAAAAAAAAAAAAGAAAGAAAGAAAAAAATATATATATATATTATTTTTTAAAAAAAGAAAAAAAATTGGGCTGGGGGTATAGCTCAGAGGTAGAATACCCCTGGGTTCAATCCTGAGTACCGCAAAAATAAAATAAATTAAAAATAAAAATTAAAAATAGGGCTGGGGTATAGCTCAGAGGTAGAATGCCCCTGGTTTAATCCCCAGTACTGCAAAAAAGAAACTCCAAACAAACAAAAAAACCCAGCATTGCTGAGAGCATTGCTAAGTTGCTGAGACTGTCCTTGAACTTGCAACCCTCCTTATGGGCCTGCACCACCGTGTTCAGCTGAGGCCACATTCTTGTTCTGGACAGCAGCAGTAACCAAGAGTGGCAGCAGGTGGGTCTGGGAAGGGCCCGTCCTGACGGCACCTCCCGGGCACCGTGTGAGGTGAAAGCACGGCGTGGGGTGCCTGGGTAGGGGGGGCAGCGGCGGCCCAGTCCGTCCTCCCTCTGGGCGACTGCTTGCCCGCACTTCTGCCCCTTGTCTCTGAAGCCCGCTCGCCAGCCAAAGCCCGGTGTTCAGTCTGCACGGGTGGACAGACGCCACCAGACACCGTCCCTGCTGGATGCTGTTCGACGCTCCCTGATGATGACTCCCGCCCCTAGGCCCCAGCCTCCAGCTTCCGAGCCACCGCCATGACTGGAGGATCATGATAGGAATGTCACTCGCAGGAGTCTCTAAGCAAGCCTCAGCTGCAAGGCGCACGAGAGGAGACGGACATGTGGTCTCAGGCTCAGCAAAATCTGTTTTTCGGTCCCTGAAACAGCCCGACAGCCCTGGGCTTGGCGCTCACAGCAGACACACAGGATGGCTTCAAGAGCAAGCCCGCTGGGTGCTGGGCCGTGAGTCCTCCCCTGGGAACCCGGCGCTGTGCTGGGGAGACCCATCCCCTGACTGGGACTGCGCCAGCCCCATGCACGAGTCCTGCACCACACACAGGCAGCGTGGGCAGGCGACACGCCCTCCAGTGCCCGAGCTTCTTGCTTTCCAGCCTTTGAGCAAGCGCCCCTTAGATCTGCTCCCTGACGGACACTGGGGGGTCACCCTCTCACTACACCTGCTGATTCGCCCAGCCAATCCAAACAGCAGCGAAACCCGCGTCAAGATCTTCCCCTCGACCAGGCTCCCAGAAGTGTCCTGAAGGGAACGCACGCTCGTGGCACACATGAGCACCCACAGAAAGGCCGCCCAGAGCGAGCCAGCCCCAGTTACCTGGGCTCAACTTCCTCCTGCTCCCCAGTCGGCCACCCTCGGCCCCGCCCGCCCGCCAGCTGACAGCAAGGTGGGGAGAGACCTCTGCTGGCAAAGCCATGGCGCTCGGAGCCCCGAGCTTCGGCTCTGGTGAACTGGCCTGGCACTGCTCCCACCTGGGGAAGGCTGTAAGTTGGTGGGGTGCCAACTGTCCCCTTCCCGACAGCTTGCCCTAAGTCTCGGGGTCCTTGAGGCTCACCTGGCAGTACCCCACGCCTTGGTTGTGAAGCCCGTAAGCCAGCAGCACATTGTACAGGGTCTTCTGCAGACAGGGCTCCGCTGTCTTCCGGAACTGCACATTGTCTGGGAAGGTCCGGTTCAGGTCTGCATGGAAATTCAGCAGAGAGGGTAGAGAGGTTACCACTCGAACCCCTAGGCACCTGCTGAGGTGCAGGTGGGATTCTGCCGAGGATTTCAGGGACGGTTCTGCCCTGGTCCAATCACGAGAGGCCTGGCTGCCCTTCCGGTGCAGGACAAGCACCTGCATCTCAGTGCAGTCCAGGCGACAGGTGCGCTGGGCCAGGGAGGAAGAGGGCGTTCTTGGCTGGAGTTGGAGGCGGGTCCCACTGTCCTTTTCTCAGAATCAGGGGTGGTGGAGCACCTTCCGGTCGCTGCTTCCACACCTGACCCACCAGCCCAGCTCAGCTCACCCGGGGCCTCAGCTTCCCAAGGAAGGAGGAGCCCTGCACACAAAACCCTGGGAAATTTCCCCGTTCCAAAGAGGAGAAGCATAAGGAGGGAGCGCTGAGACTGCCCTCAAAGATAAACAGACAAAACTGCACTCCAGGAACTAAATAAACTTCACTGCCGGCCTTTGTACGAGGAGGTTTCCCTGCCCAGCCTCTTCCTGCTTATAGGAGCTCCTTGTCCTTACTACACCACCCGCCCAGGCCCAAGACAGACCCCTCCTTTTTTTTTTTTTTTTTTTTTTTGCAGTACTAGGGATGGAACCCAGGGGCATTCTACCTCCAAGCTACACCCCCAGTCCTATTTTTTATTCCTTATTTTGAAACAGAGTCTCACTAAGTTGCGGAGGGCCTCACTAAGTAGCTGAGGCTGGCCGCGAACCCAGATCCAGCGGTCTCAGCCTCCCAAGTACTGGGATTACAAGCGTGCATTCACTACCATGCCCGGGCCTTTTTTTTAAAATTGTAAATATTCATAATAAATGGAATCTGAGCCGGGTGTGGTGGCGCACGCTTGTAATCCCAGCATTCGGGAGGCTGAGACCGGAGGATCCGGGTTCGAGACCAGCCTCAGCTACCTAGTGAGGCACTCCGCAACTTAGTGAGACCCGGTTTCAAAATAAAGAATAAAAAATAGGGCTGTGGGTGTAACTCGGAGGTAGAATGCCCCTGGGTGCAATCCCCAGTACCGCAAAAAAAAAAAAAAAAAAAAAAAAAGGAATCTGTTAGGAGAAATTACGGCATCCTCACTATTTCAGACTAGAGACCAGCTGTGTACACTCCTAATACGTGTGACCATGAGAAGCTTCCCCTCACTTTGATGTCGTCCTATGGCAAAAGGAAAGGCAGGTGTGGACACCTTGCCATTGTGTTTACACGGCGTGCACAAGGCTCCACTGTATGCTTCACCCAGATGCCCCCACATTCCACACGGAACACCACGTGCCCCATTCTGGGCCCATGTCCGGAGAAACTGAAGGCAGGGACTCCAGAGGATGTTTGTGCACCATGTTCACGCAGCCCTGCACAACAGCCAGAAGGCAGAACCCCCGAGTGTCTGCTGACAGGAGAATGGACAAAGTGTGGAGCACAGTGGAGGATGCTCTGCAGCCTTTAAAGAAAGGGAAGCCTAAGCTGGATGCGGTGGTGCACGCCTGTAATATCAGGCGTGGGATATTGGGAGACTGAGACAGGAGGATCACAGGTTTGAGGCTACCCTCGGCAACAGTAAGACACTGTTTCAAAATAAAAAATTAAAATGGTTGGGGCTGTAGCTCAGAAGTAGCTGTAGCTCAGAAGTAGAATGCCTCTGGGTTCAATCCCTAGTATGAAAAAAATTAAAACAAAAAATAAAAAGGAGCTGGGCGTGGTGGCGCACGCTTGTAATCCCAGCATTCGGGAGGCTGAGACCGGAGGATCCGGGTTCGCGGCCAGCCTCAGCTACCTAGTGAGGCACTCCGCACCTTAGTGAGACTCGGTTTCAAAATAAAGAATAAAAAATAGGGCTGGGGGTGTAGCTCGGAGGTAGAATGCCCCTGAGTTCAATCCCCAGTACCGCAAAAAAAAAAAAAAATAAAAAATAAAATAAAAAATAAAAAGGGAATTCTGACACATGCTACAATTTGGAAGAACCTTAAAGACACTGAACTTGGTGAAATCAGCCAGTCAGAAAAGGCCAGATTCTGCCGGGCGTGGTGGCGCACGCTTGTAATCCCAGCATTCGGGAGGCTGAGACCGGAGGATCCGGGTTCGAGGCCAGCCTCAGCTACCTAGTGAGGCACTCCGCAACTTAGTGAGACTTGGTTTCAAAATAAAGAATAAAAAAAAAATAGGGCTGGGGGTGTAGCTCGGAGGTAGAATGCCCCTGAGTTCAATCCCCAGTACCGCAAAAAAAAAAAAAAAAAAAAAGAAAAGGCCAGATTCTACCAAAAAAATTGTTTTTTTCTTACCCCAAAACACAACCAAATAGAACTTTTTTTTTGCAGTACTGGAGATTGAACTCAGGGCCATTCTACCTCTGAGCTATATCCCCAGCCCTATTTTTTATTCTTTGTTTTGAAACAGGATCTCACTAAGTTACGGAGGGCCTCACTAGGTAGCTGAGGCTGGCCTCAAACCCAGATTCTCCAGTCTCGGCCTCCCAAATGCTGGGATTACAAGTGTGCACCACCACCCCCGGCTAAATAGAACCTTTAGAGTCATTTTTCAAACCAACAGCAATCCTCTATATAGTTTAGTACAGGCGGCCTCCTGTGAATCTCTGCCTCTGGCGAGTTCAGCATTTCTGCCCTGCTGAGGAACACGCTCCAGACAGGCCACAGTTCCCTGAGCAGAACACAGCCTCCGGCTCCCAATGGCTCCCGCCCTGTGGACAGGAGCCCCAGAAGGGCTCCCTGTGTGTCGGAGACACCTACTCCCTCAGCCTCTCAGCTCTTCAAAGTGATTGGGTTTATTTAAAGCTTAGGCATGTCGTGTTTGCCTCTGTATTTCTTCTTCTTCTTCTTCTTCTTCTTCTTTTTTTTTTTTTTACTGGGGATTGAACTCAGGGGCATTCTACCTCCGAGCTATACCCCCAGCCCTAGTTTTTATTCTTTATTTTGAAACAGGGTCTCCCTAAGTCATGGAGGGCCTTACTAGGTAGCTGAGGCTGGCTGCAAACCTGGATCCTCTGGTCTCAGCCTCCCAAAATGCTGGGATTACAAGCATGCGACACCACGCCTGGCTCTGTATTTCTTAAGAACTGCCAAAACTGGAAGGGCAGCTCTATTTTCTAAAAATGTATTCAATTTAGGTTAGACCTCCTCTGGCACTTTGAACTTCCGAGGGCCAGTGGCCCTGAGCTCAGGATTACTGAGGAGCACAGGGAGGCAGGGGCAGCGAGGCCGGAGGGGGCAGTGGCCCCCGTTAGCCCAGCCGCCCTGGGCCCTGGTGCTGCTGGCTGCCGCACTCTCCCACAGCCCCTCCTGGAGGAAGCCTCGTGGCTACAGACACCCAGACACTCACTGCGCGGACTAAAACCAGCTCTTCCCATGAACGCTTCAGCTTTCATTTCCCCGAAAATCCCCAATTCAAATCAGGTGGTGCGTCTTTAACACCACCACTTTCTTCCTCGGCCTTTGGATGGGTAACGGGGGCAGCCGTGTGCAGGCCCTCCCACCTGTCCGGATGGCTTCCTCTAGGCAGGAATCTCTCTCTCCCTGGAGCAGTTGGTGGTAGTAGCCGGGGTTCCGGTCCATCTGGGCCTGTGCTCCACTCACAGTCATCCAGACGCGGGCCCGGTGCTCCAGCGGGATTCCTTTCCGGACGTAGCGCTTCACTGAAACCGAGAGGACAGACAGTGTCCATGAGCTCAGAGCCAGGACGACCAGGCTCTGTTCACACGCTTCTAAAAAAGGGAACCAGGCATGGTGGCGCATGCTTGTAATCCCAGTACTTGAGAGGCTGACACAGGAGGATCGCAGGTTCGTGGCCAGTCTCAGCAGTTTAGTGAGGCTTCTGCAACTTAGTGAGACCCTGTTTCAAAATAAAAGAATAAAATCGGGCTGGCAGTGTAGCTTGGAGGTAGAATGCCCCTGGGTTTCATCTCCAGTACCACACACACACACACACACACACACACACACACACACACACACACAAAATCTAAAAAGGGGTCTAAACTTCACACACCTCTACCCAAACCAGCAAACACACTCCACATAGTACTCCAGAAGACCCGCTCTTCCTCAAAACTGCACAGTGACGCAGACACAGTCACCTTCCACCTCACTGGGAGGCGACTCGGGTCCGGCCAGGGCTGCAGGGCTCCAGGGCTCATCTCAGATCACCCACCCCGCAAACCAGGAGCCAGGCTCTGAGGACAAAAAGGCAGACCTGCCTCCGGCTCCTGCTCCAGGGAGGACTCGGCCCGGGCAGCCGCTGTGCCACTGTGCTGAGTGTGGACTGGCCAGAGCCACACAGAAGAGAGGCCGAGCTGGGGCGCAGCTCAGCGGGAGAGCAGGCTCTTAGCATGCACAGGGCCCTGGGTTTGATTCCCAGCACTAAAAAAAAAGCAAGAGGAGGTGTTCCTCTGAAGGAGGGACGGGAGCCGGTGCCAGCACTCTGCTGGCCTGGGAGCTGCAGACAGAGTGGCAAAGACCACAGGGATGATTTCAGGCGGGCAGCCCTGGGCCCTCAGAGGACCTCCTGCACCTGGCTTAGACATGGCCCTGAACTGGGACGGGAAGCAGGAGCCCCAATCGCTGTGGCCGTCACAAGGAGTGTGGACCCAGGGATAGATAGACAGCAGGGGCCCAGCAGGGGCCCAGCAGGGGCCCAGCAGGGCAGTGGCTCAGGACCCCAGTGGCCTCAGGACAGATTATTTTCACAGCAAATATTCAAAGCTTTGTTTTCCTTTGACATTACACTATAAATACCATTGTATAAAAATAAACCACCTAGTGGGGCATGGTGGCGGACGCTTGTCATCCCAGTACTTGGGAGGCTGAGACCGGAGGATCTGAGTTCGTGGCCAGCCTCAGCTACTTAGTGAGGCCCTCTGCAACTTAGTGAGACCCTGTTTCAAAATAAAAGAATAAAAAATAGGGCTGGGAGCCGGGCGTGGTGGCGCACGCTTGTAATCCCAGCATTCGGGAGGCTGAGACCAGAGGATTCGGGTTCGAGGCCAGCTTCAGCTACCTAGTGAGGCATTCCGCAACTTAGTGAGACTCGGTTTCAAAATAAAGAATAAAAAGTAGGGCTGGGGGTGTAGCTCGGAGGTAGAATGCCCCTGAGTTCAATCCCCAGTACTGCAAAAAAAATAAAAAATAAAAAAAAATAAATAAATAAAAAAAAATAAAAAATAGGGCTGGGGGTTTGGCTCAGAGGTAAAATGCCCCTGGGTTCAACCCCCAGTACCACAAATAAATAAACAAACCACCATTAGGAAGTGTTGTGGTTTGGGTGCTCTGCATTCCCAAAGGCCAAGGTGCTAAGGCTTAGTCTCAGCCTCTGTGGGTCACTGGAACCTGCCCCCTTCTCTCTCTCCCTGGTGGGCCCTCTGGCCATGCGGTGAGCAGTCTTGCTTCCACCATGATGTGCCACCGGCTCAAAGTAGTTAGCCAGGCGTGGTGGTGCATGCCTGCAATCCCAGGACTTGGGAGGCTGAGACAGGAGGATTGCCAGTTTGAGACCAGCCTGAGCACCTTAGTGAGACCCTGTCTCAAAGAAGGAAAAAAAAAAAAAAAAAAGAGGGCTGAGGGTATAGCTCGGGGGTAGAACGCCTCTGGGTTCAATCCCCAGGACTAAAAAAAAAAAGAGAGAAAGAAAGTAAAAGCAAGGCCCAGGTAGACAGAGCCTCACCTACTGTCCCTCCCACTGCCAGAAAATGGGGGGCAGGAGACACTCACTCCTCATTGGATGCATGGTGCAGGGTGACCAGGAAGGCCCAGGTCAAGCAAAGGACAGGCACCTGCAGGCTCCACCGAAAGCCAAAGAGCGCCCACTGAGAAATCCTCTTTGTGGCTTAGCAGGGTACCTGAGGAGCCCATCTGCGCAAGGTCTCAGCACACACGGTCTAATCACCCCGTCTGTGCACAGGAACATTGAAAGTACACGCTGGATTTCGGTTTTCTAACTCTGAGAGGCAGTAATAATTCAACCTGACATTATCTCCAAATTAGCACGATTTATACTGAAGCTTGTCTGTAGGTCTGTGATCCTTGGGAGTGCAGCAAGGCCGGAAGCGTTGGGATGAATTTAACTCATCTTTTACAAAACAGTAACAGGACCAGGTCAGACCCAACACAGGTGGGGGCCGTTCTGAGGCGCCACAGCCAAAAGGAAAGGACAAATCAGGACATTTCTGCAAACAGTGAGCAACTGGAAATCAAGAATCTTTTGCCAGGCATGATGGTGTATGCCTGTAATTCTAGTACTTAGAAGGCTGAGACAAGAGGATTTCAGGTTCAAGGCCAGCCTCAGCAACTGAGCAAGATCCTGTTTCCAAATAAAAAATGAAAAGGCCTGGAGGTATAACTCAGAGGTAGAATGCCCCTGGGTTCAATCCCCAGGATCAAAACAAACAAAAAATTTAAGTATCATTTGTAGTATCACAAGGAAAGATATAAATCAAATAAACCTCTGCAGGCTCTTAATACTGAACACTGGAAAAGAAATCAAAGACCTAAGCCAGGAGTGGTGGTGCACGTTTGTAATCCCAGTACTTGGGAGGCTGAGACCAGAGGATCCAGGTTCACGGTCAGCCTCAGCTACTTAGTGAGGCTCTCTGCAACTTAGTGAGACCCTGTTTCAAAATAAAGAATAAAAAATAGGACTGGGAAGCCGGGCGTGGTGGCGCACGCTTGTAATCCCAGCATTCGGGAGGCTGAGACCGGAGGATCCGGGTTCGCGGCCAGCCTCAGCTACCTAGTGAGGCACTCCGCAACTTGGTGAGACTCGGTTTCAAAATAAAGAATAAAAAATAGGGCTGGGGGTATAGCTCGGAGGTAGAATGCCCCTGAGTTCAATCCCCAGTA
>PVLC010029295.1:0-20322 GCA_004027655.1 Graphiurus murinus
GAGAGAGAGAGAGAGAGAGAGAGAGAGAGAGAGAGAGAGAGAGAGAGAGAGAGAAGAGCTGGAGGTATAGTTCAGAGTTAGACCACCTCTGGGTTCAACTATCCCTAATATGACAATAATAATAATAATAATAATAATAATAATAATAATAATAATAATAATAAATAACAATGATTGGTACACACTGAAATCCCAGTACTTGGGAGGCTGAAACAGTAGGTTTGAAGGTTTGAGACCAGCCTCAGCAAGTTAGACTCTCAGCAATCTAGTGAGACCCTGTTTGAAAACAAAAAATTGAAAAGGGCTGGAGGTGTAGCTTAGAGGTAGAATGCCCCTAGGTTCAATCTCCAGTACCACCACTAATAATAATAATGATAATAACAATAATCAAGCCTAGGGTTCTCCCTGGGATCCAAAGCCCCCTGCATGCACACAGGGGCGCGGACCCACTTCCACACATCCGCACTGTTATGTTCAGGCTCAGGTCCTGGGGAGCAAGGACGACTTAGGAAAAGGACCTGGACACCTGGCCGGTGGGGGTGGGGGGTGGGCGTGCGCGTGTGCGCACTGCTTTCTGGTGTGTTTCTGCTGCTGGGCATTGCGTGCGTGCGTCTATTCCTGAAAGTCGCCTGTGTGCCTGAGTGTTTCTTTCCTTCGTTTGCTTCTGGGACTTGTAGGTCGTATAAGGAATCGTGAAAACGTCTTCGCCTCCGTGTGCTGTGCGCATGCCTGAGTGGTGTGTCGCAGTGCCACCTCAAAGTTTCCCCGCACGATGCCCGGAGGATCCCCCTCACCCTCCGGGTCCATCGCCGTGCCTCGCGGGCCCCTCAGCATGACGCCAGTGATTTGGGAAATGAGAAAGGGGGGTGCGGAGGGAGGGCGAGGCCTGAAGGTCGATGGGTCACCCTGAGTCTGCGGGCTTCCTGTGCCTGTCGGGAACTGGGAACCGCCACCGCCCCAGCAGCCAGCTCCTCTGGGAATTCCGCCTCTCAGCCCTGTCAGCGGGAGGCAGGGGCCCTGCGCGCGCATACGCGGTGGGGCCGGGGTCCTCCCACCCGACCCGGCTCCCTCCTACTGTCCTGAAGGTGTGTGTGCGTGTGTGCGCACACTCAAGAGTGTTGTTGGTCTACTTAGGAGAGTGGATATCTGTATTGTCTGTGTGTCCCTCTGTTATATATATGTCGTTTATGTGGGTCTAAATACACTTTTTGTGTGCCCAGGGTGTAGCCTGGGTCTGTGTTATAGGTTATGGGGCTCTGGTTATGTGAATATCTAGAATTACATGCACCTCCTGTATGTTGTGTGATCCGTGTGTGTGTGTGTGTGTGTGTGTGTGTGTGTGTGTGTAGTATTGAGGATTGAACCCAGGAGCCTTCTACCTCTGAGCTACACTCCCAGCCCTTTTTTATTTTTTGTTTTGAAAGAGTCTAAGTTGCTGAGGCTGACCACCAACCTATAATCCTCCGGTCTCAACCTCCCAAATACTGTGATCACAGGGGCGCACCGCCATGCCTGGCTAGATCCTTGTTTGTTGTACATGTGCCTAGGAGTGTTGTGTGTGTGCCTGTGAGTGTTGAGCACATGTCCAGTTCTGTTGCGTGTGCCTGCAGATTTTTGTGTGCCTCTGCATTGCACGGGTGATCCTTTGGGTTGTGTGTGTCCCTCTGTTATGTGGGTTTGGGTGAGGGAAGGAAGCTTGTGTGTGTGTGTGTGTGTGTGTGCACTAAGGTGCTGATTGTGTGTCTGGTTGTAGAGTGTGTGTACCTAGGAGAGCTGGCCACTGACCATGCTATAAGCACCTGGCAGCGGGATGAGCTTTGGGGAATGACCTCGAGGGTATCTGCCCAGCCCCAGAGCTAGGCTCGCTTTGAGCCTGTGCTGGCCATTCTCAATATGCACGGGCGTCTCTGGGTTTGGCTAGGTAGATCTTAGTTCTGAGGCTTGCATGTGTCTCTAAGTTGTGTGTGTGTGGGGGGGTGAGGCTTACATACATGGTTTGGCTCAGAAGTCCAGTGGCTTCCACACTAACCACTACACCCCCATACACACAGACACTCACCTCGATACCATGCACTCATTGTGAAAACAAACTTTCTCTTTTCCGGGAAAGTCCTTCACCCTTATTCCAGGCCTCTGCCTGGGAAAGCAAGGACAGGAAGTCTGGGGCTTAGTGGGTGGAAGGGAGGGACAAGTAGGCAGCGCTCTGGGTTGGAGAGGCTGTGTGACTCCCAGCTGCTGCCTGCCGGTCTCTGATCCCTTTTCTACAAAATGGCTCATAATGTGACTCACACTAAATGGGGACACTGAGTATCCCCCCTGCCTGACTATATGTCTTCTGCCTCTGTCCCCACCAGCTCAGCAGCACGACGTACCCTGTGGTTGTGAAGATGGGGCATGCACACTCTGGGATGGGCAAGGTGAGTCTCCACTGAGGCGCCCATGAGTGTGTTTTTGCACAGTGCATCTCCTGTCACTGTGCGTCTGTAGGTAGATATACATCTGTGGATTCAGTGGACACTAGTAATTCTGTTGGACGGCGTGTCTTGGGATGTCTTCATCTATTTGCATTTTTGCTTTCTCACATTAGCTGAATTTCTCAGCCCATTTTTCTAGTGTGCATTCAGGCAATCTTATATGTCTCGTAAATTGTGCTAGTGTATCCAGCATTGTGTCTGTATGTATATTCATACCCCTGTGCCCAACACACATCATGTCGTTTTTTTTGCGTTCCAGGCTCTTGGGGTCCAGTCTGCTTTCCATCCAGCTGATTTTGTCTGTGTGTCTGTAAGCAGACTTGTATCTTGTGAGTTGGAGTGTGTGCCAGCTTCTGTATGTTTTTACATTATGTGTACAACTGAGTTTGTGTCTGGGTGCCCATATGCAGATACTGTATATACACAAAGTTTTTCACAGCTTTATTGAGCTATAATTCATACTCCATACAACTTATTCATTTAAAGTGACCAATTCCATGGTTTATAGTATGCACACAAAGTTGTTTATCCCCACTTTGTGTATACATGTACAGAAAAGGAGATCCACAATTATGTGTATTTGAGTGCCTTGGTGTGCCTACCTAATTTTGTGTAGTCACCTTGCCTGTGTGTCGTGTGCACACACCCTTCCAAGGAGACCCCACTCCCCACTGCTGTCCTGATCCCCACCCCTATGCCATAGGTCAAGGTGGACAACCAGCATGACTTCCAGGACATTGCAAGTGTCGTGGCGCTGACCAAGACGTACGCCACTGCCGAGCCCTTCATTGATGCCAAATATGATGTCCGTGTCCAGAAGATTGGGCAGAACTACAAAGCTTACATGTGAGAGAGAGGGAGATCAGAGCCTGGGGTGGGGGGCTCCTGCCCTGCCCTATAAGCACCAGCCCCCCTGAGCCTCTCCTCTCTTGTCCCCCAGGAGGACGTCAGTGTCAGGGAACTGGAAGACCAACACGGGCTCAGCGATGCTTGAGCAGATTGCCATGTCTGACAGGTGGGGACCATAAATTCTGGGGACAAGGGGAGAGAGGGAAGGTGGTGTGCGGCCACCGGGGCAAGGAACTGACAGACTGCCGCGCCCCTCATCTTGGCAGGTACAAGCTGTGGGTGGATACATGCTCGGAGATTTTTGGGGGACTGGACATCTGCGCGGTGGAAGCGCTGCATGGCAAGGACGGAAGGGATCACATCATCGAGGTGGGGACACCCAGGGACGGGTGGGGCACAGAGGGAGGAGCGGGTGCATGACAGCAACAGTTCAAACTGTGAAGTACTCCCAGGCTCAGAAAGTCCTCAGAGAATGCAATGTGCTTAGTAAACTGTGAAGTACCTTGCGAACTGGGACATCCCTAGCAAACGGCAAAACACTTAGTAAATTCTAACCTGGGGCTGGGAGTGTAGCTCATTGGTGGAGTGCTTGCCAAGCATGTGTAAGACCCTGAGTTCAATCACCAGCACGACAAGACAATAGAAAACAAAAACCAAACAAAAATGAACCTGCTCTGTGAAGTTGACCATCCTTGGTGAATGGTAAAACACTTGCTAAACTGTAAAGTGCTCTGTGAGTCAAGGCACCTTGGTGAATGGCAAGGCACTTAATTACCTTTTTTTTCATTTTCTTTTTTTTTTGCGGTACTGGGGATTGAACTCAGGGGCGTTCTACCTCTGAGCTATACCCCCAGCCCTATTTTTTTATTCTTTATTTTGAAACCGAGACTCACTAAGTTGCGGAGTGCCTCACTAGGTAGCTGAGGCTGGCCTCGAACCCGGATCCTCCGGTCTCAGCCTCCCAAATGCTGGGATTACAAGCATGCGCCACCACGCCCGGCCTTTTTTCATTTTCTTTATTACCTTTTTTTGTGGTAATGGGGATTGGAGCCAGGAGCACTCTATTTCTGAGCTACAACCCCTTCCCCCCCCCTTTTTTTTTGGCACTAGGGATTGAACACAGGGGCATTCTACCTCCAAGCTACACCCCTAGCCCTATTTTTAAATTATTTATTTGGAAACAGGGTCTCACTAAGTTGCGGAGGGCCTCACTAAGTAGCTGAGGCTAGCCTCGAAACTGCAATGCTCCTATCTCAGCCTGCCAAATACTAGGATTACAAGTGTGTGTCACCACACCCAGCTAACCCCTGCTCTATTTTATTTTTCATTTTAAACAGGGTCTTGCTAAGTTGCTGAGGCTAGTCTTGACCCTGCCATCCTCCTGTATCAGCCTTCCAAGTACTGAGATTACAGGCATACACCACCATGCCTGGCTCTTAGTTACCTTTAAAGTATTCTGTGAAGCCGGGTGTGGTGGCACACACTTGTAATCTCAGTACTTGGGAGGCTGAGACAGGAGGATCACAGGTTCAAGGCCAGTCTCAGCAACTTAGCAAGGCCCTCTGCAACTTAGTGAGACCCTGTCTCAAAATAAAAAATACAATAGGACTGGAGGTGTAGCTCAGAGGTAGAATGTCCCTAGGTACCCAGTACCAAAAAAAAAAGTGTTCTGGGCCAATAGTGAAGCAGTCAAAGCACTAGCAGACTATAAATCAGGGACTGGCAAATTTTAAAGGACTAGACAGGACATATTTTAGGCTTTGTGGGCCACACAGTCTCTGTTGCAGGCTCCACTCTGCAAAAGCAGACAGATACAATATATAAACATGTGTGACTGTGTTAATGCACACAACTTATGTGTTTATGTCCAAAACTTTGTTTATGGACAATGAAATTTAAATTTCATATAATTTTTACATGTCATGAAATATTTTATTTTTTCCCAACCATTAAAAGCCACATGTGGTGGCACATGCCTGTAATCCCAGTACTTGGGAGGCTGAGACAGGAGGATGGAAGGTTTGAGGACAGCCACAGCAACATAGCAATACTCTCAGCAATTGAGTTTCAAAATTTTTAAAAATGGAGTTGGGGGTGTAGTTTGGAGGCAGAATGCCACTGGTTCAATCCCTAGTAACACACACACACACACACACACACACACACACACACACACGAAGGAGGAGGAGAAGACACTGGGCGTGATATGACACACACTTGTAATCCCAGTACTTGAGGTTGAGACAGAAGGGTCACAGGTTCAAGATCAGCCTCAGCAACATAGTAAAACTCTCAGAAACCTGGCGAGACCCTTTTTCTTTCTTTTCTTTTTTTTTTTTTTTTGCAGTACTGGGGATTGAACTCAGGGGTGTTCTACCTTCGAGCTATACCCCCAGCCCTATTTTTTATTCTTTATTTTGAAACCGGGTCTCACTAAGTTGCGGAGGGCCTCACTAGGTAGCTGAGGCTGTCCGCGAACCTGGATCCTCCGGTCTCAGCCTCCCAAATGCTGGGATTACAAGCGTGCGTCACCACGCCTGGCTTGTGAGACCCTTTTTCAAATTAAAAAAAAAAATTTTTAAAAGGGCTGGGGGTGTAGCTTGGAGGTAGACCCTGGGTTCAATCCCCAGTATCATTAAAAAAAGATAAAGCCATCCTTTAGCCAGGTACATATGCTTGTAATCCCAGCACTTGGAGGCTGAGACAGGAGGATCGCAGGTTTGAGCACAGCTTCAGCAAGTAGAGACTCTCATCAGCCTAGAGAAACCCTGTTTCTAAATAAAAATAAAGCTGGACGTGGTTATGTACGTTTGTGATCCCAGTACTTAGGAGGCTGAGACAAGAGAATTGCAGGTTCATGGCCAGCCTCAGCTACTTCATGAGACTCTGCAACTCAGTGAAACCCTATTTCAAAAATAAAGAATAAAAAGATCCAGGCGTAGTGGCACATGCTTGTAATTCCGGCATTTGGGAGACTGAGACCGGAGGATCCGGGTTCCTAGCCAGCCTCAGCTACCTAGTGAGGCATTCCACAACTTAGTGAGACCCTGTTTCAAAATAAAGAATAAAAAATAGGAGCCTGGCGTGGTGGCGCACGCTTGTAATCCCAGCATTCGGGAGGCTGAGATCGGAGGATCCGGGTTCTCGGCCAGCCTCAGCTACCTAGTGAGGCACTCCGCAACTTAGTGAGACTCGGTTTCAAAATAAAGAATAAAAAATAGGGCTGGGGGTGTAGCTCAGAGGAAGAATGCCCCTGCGTTCAATCCCCAATACCGCAAATAAATAAATAAATAAACAAACGAGACTAGGGGTATAGCTCAGAGGTAGAATGTGCCTGGGTTCAATCCCCAGTACCACACACACACACACACACACACACACACACACACACAAGCCATCCTTTGGCCCGTGGCCCTGGTTTGCAGACTCTGCTCCACAGTGCCTGGGAAGCTGTTGGGTGCCTTCTAACAGGCGAGCCTTCCTCACCGTGCACAGTTGTGCTTCTTGGGAACCTGAACTCGCTTTTCTCTTGGCACCTTGCCTTTCCCCAAGCAAGAACATGTTGCCACTGTCACCTCACACGCACTTCTTGCCTCTCCCCTCACTGGATCCCTTTTCCTCTGCCAGGTGGTGGGCTCCTCCATGCCACTCATTGGTGACCACCAGGACGAAGACAAGCAGCTCATTGTGGAGCTTGTGGTCAACAAGATGACTCAGGTTCTGCCCCGGCAGCGGCAGCGGGATGCCTCCCCCGGCAGGGGCTCCCACAGCCAGGTCAGGCTCTGGGTGTTGAACTAGTGACAGCCAGCCCTTCTTCGTCAAGGGGCCCCATTGTAGGCATCACCTTTATGCACATGTGGCCAAGATTGACAGTTGTTTAAAAAAATGATAAAAGCAGGGCGTGGTGGCGCACGCTTGTAATCCCAGCATTTGGGAGGCTGAGACCAGAGGATCAGGGTTCGCAGCACCCAGCCTCAGCTACCTAGTGAGGCACTCTGCAACTTAGTGAGAACTGGTTTCAAAATAAAGAATAAAAAATAGGGCTGGGGGTATAGCTCGGAGGTAGAATGCCCCCAAATTCAATCCCCAGTACCACACACACACACACAAAAAAAAGATAAATAGCTGGGCATGTTGGCCCATGCCTGTAATCCCAGTACTTGGGAGGCTGAGACAGGATGATGACAAGTTCAAGGCCAGCGTCTGCAATTTAGAAAGGCTCCCAGTAATTTAGTGATACTGTTTCAAAATAAAAAACAAAAAAGGGCTGGGGGTGTAGCATAGAGGTAGAATGCCTCTGGGTTCAATCCTAGTGTCAGAAAAGAAAGAAACAGAAAGAAAGAGAGAAAAGAAGGAGGGAGGGAGAGGAAATAAAATAAAACAGGGCTTGACTGGTGTAGCTCAGAGGTAGAATGCCCCTGCCTTCAATCTCCACTAAGGAAGGGAGGGAGCAAGGGGAAATAGCTCCTCCCCTGACTTCCCTGAGTAGCAGGGTGGGGACTCACAACCCCATAGCCCCCCAGCTGCCCCAAATGGGCAACAGCTTGCACACAGGGAACCCTTGTCATTCTGATTGAGGAGCCCAAATGGCTGGTAACTATTTTTAATCACTTCTGCTGCATTCCTCTGCCGCAGACTCCGTCCCCAGGGGCCCTGCCCTTGGGCCGCCAGACCTCCCAGCAGCCTGCCGGCCCCCCTGCTCAGCAACGACCCCCGCCCCAGGGTAAGTGAGGGCGGCTTTCATGGGCCCCCGCAGTCCCAAACAGCCCCCACCTCTCACTCGCTCCCTCTCACGGCGCTCTCTCTCTCTCTTTCTCTTTCTCTCTGTCCCCCAGGCGGCCCTCCACAGCCAGGCCCGGGCCCCCAGCGCCAGGGACCCCCATTGCAGCAGCGCCCACCCCCGCAGGGCCAGCAGCACCTTTCAGGCCTTGGACCCCCAGCCGGCAGCCCCCTGCCCCAGCGCCTACCTAGTCCCACCTCAGCGCCGCAGCAGCCCGCCCCCCAGGGTGCACCGATGACCCAGGGTCAAGGCCGCCAATCCCGCCCAGTGGCAGGAGGCCCCGGGGCGCCCCCGGCAGCTCGCCCGCCCGCCTCCCCGTCTCCCCAGCGCCAGGCTGGGCCCCCGCAGGCCACCCGTCAGGCATCCGTCTCCGGTCCAGCTCCGCCAAAGGCCCCAGGGGCCCCGCCGGGTGCGCAGCAGCGCCAAGGCCCTCCCCAGAAACCCCCAGGCCCCGCCGGCCCCACACGCCAGGCCAGCCAGGCAGGTCCCGGACCCCGCGCTGGACCACCCACCACGCAGCAGCCCAGGCCCAGCGGCCCGGGTCCCGCCGGACGTCCTGCCAAGCCACAGCTGGCCCAGAAACCCAGCCAGGACGTGCCGCCACCCGCCACCGCCGCTGCCGGGGGACCCCCGCACCCCCAGCTCAAGTAAGGGGACCTCTACAGCAGCCTTCGCCTTGCTGCTCACAAAGCGGCTCTGTTCCCAGCAGGGCAGCCCTAGTTCCCATGCTCCTGAGCCCCAGGTCCTATTCTGGGGGAAAACTTGCGCGCAGAGGCCACACCCCTCCCCCAGGCTCCACTCCTCTCTCCACCCCACATCCTTTGGTCTCCATCCCAGGGATTTGGTGCCAGAATCCCAGAGAAAGTCGCTTCCAGTTCAGATTCCTCCCAACCAGCCCTGGGAAAGTCCCCAGCCCAGGCACCTGGCAGGCCCCCTCCAGCGAATCTCCTCCCTCAGAGCCGGCCTGCCAAACTCCCAACCGATCCCCGAAACGCCTGCGCTGATTCATAGTCCTTGTATCATTTCACTCATCTCTCAGCCTCCTCCTTTCCCCAACAGTCTAGGCTCCTTTCTGGTTGATCCCACCTGCATCTCCTCCCAAATCGTCACAGCTTCCCCTCTCTGCCCTTCTTGGCCCATTCCAAACCCTTCCCCTTAGCTCAAAAATCTCCCTACCCCACCCAACTGCTCCCCCTTACACTGACTCACCCCTCCCAACCTATTCCTGGCCCCTTCCTTTCCCAGTCCCTCCTAGACACCTCTCCCTTGGACCGGAAAGCTCCCTTTCATCTCCCCCTTCGTACCAAACCAGCCTAGAATTAGAGAAGATGACTAAGCCCAGGTCTCTTCCCATTAATCCCACACCTCTGCGCCTCGAGTCTAAGTCTTCCCAGCTGGTCCCCCATCCCCGCGCCCTGGGCAAGAGTCCTCCCAGCCTTGAGAATCCACTGGGTCCAGGCCTGCGGTGGCGGGTGGGAAGGTCACAGGCACAGCCCCAGGATCAGAGGGGCAGGGCTGGGGCCGGGCCTGGGGTAACGTTGTGTTTCTCTCCCTTCCTCCCCTTCCTCTTCTCCCCTTCCTCCCATGCCTCCACCTTGTCTCTCTCTAGCAAATCCCAGTCTCTGACCAATGCCTTCAACCTTCCAGAGCCAGCCCCGCCCAGGCCCAGCCTTAGCCAGGACGAGGTGAAAGCTGAGACCATCCGCAGCCTGAGGAAGTCTTTCGCCAGCCTCTTCTCCGACTGACACCCCACTCTGAGAACCCCCAAATCCCTGGGCAACCCTTCTCTGGGCCCTGAATCCACTGTCACTTGTGGAACCTCTAATTCCCTTGAGAACTCCCTCCTGGTTCTCCAACACCCCACTTCTCATTCCTCAAGATGCGAGTCCCTTGAGAAGCCTGGTCCTAAATCTAGTTCTCACAACGGGGACCCCCAGGTCCTTTTAGAACCCCGCTCCTGGTTACCTCAAGACCTACTGTCTTAGAACCTCCAAATTCCTGAACACCTCCACTCCTGGTAGTCCCAAAGGGAGTTTTCCTTCCTGGAAGCCCCCAAATACCAGGCAACCCATTTCTGGCCCCAACACCCTGAAACTTCTGGAAAACCCCATTCCTGGTCCTCAATCTCTCCAGCACACCTTGATCCTCATCAAAATTTTGCAGTTCCTCACAAAACCCTACCTTTGAGCCTCTTTCCACAGATCTCCCATCTCTCCGGAGACCCACATCTTCAAACACCACCCACCACTTAACCCCTCGAGGACTTCCCTTCCCCCTCCCCCAACTCATTTAACACTTGGGAGCTCCTCCCACTTCTGAGACCCCTCGGTTCCCCCAGGGACTCCCTCCCCAGTTTCCTGCCTCTTGACAGCTGTCTTTAAATATGCAAACTCCACACATCCTCCCAGAATCCTTTGCACATGGAAGGCCAGTGGTCTCCCACTCCCCCACCTTCGCCGTGATGTCTGTGTCTGTGACTGATGTGGCCTCCTTTTGTGCCGTGCTTGGCATATGTGGTCCTCGTTCCTCGTGCCGCCTGTGGTGATGCGTGCAGTGATGCTGTTTGTGTGGTCTGCACCTCCCCCAACCTCCACTCCTTGCCTGGACTTTCCCCCACCCCTCAGCGGCTCTGAACCCCAGAGAAGAGTCGGGAAGCAAAATAAACAAGCAAAGGCCCAGCAGAATTCTGTGCTTCTTGGTGAAGGGGGGGGGTCCTTAAATGACAGGGGAGACAGAGGGGACCCCCAAATCCATATGGGGTGCTGGGACCCCAAAATCCAGTGAAGGCACATTAGGCACAAATTCCAGAGAGGTTCTGAGAGGAATCTGCCACAAATTCCAGCCATTGGAGATTGGAGGAGCTCCCCAAATTTAGAAGTATCCCCAAAGCCAAGAGGAAACCAAATTGTGGAGGCAGAGGTCTCAGTCTTTGGGGGGGGTCCCCCAATCCAGAGGAACTGGAAGAGCACACGGGGACTCCCGCATCTCCCAGGGTGGAGGATGGGGGATCCTGAGGCAGTATCAAGGCAGAGACAGAACATTGATTGGCTGGTGAGCAGGGCTCCTTGGCGTGGCGGGCTGAGATTGGCTCCCAGTGGCAAAGGGTGGGGCCTAAGGCACAAGGCGGGCCGCGCTGAGGAGGCAGGCAGGTAGCTCATCAGCCTGGGTGCGGTGCAAAGAAGGTTCAGAGGCACTCCGCTCAATCTTGGGGAGTGACCGTTGCAGCAGCTCAATTGTGGCCAGGATCTAGGGGCAGGTGGGGGTGAGGAGGAGGGCCAGAGCTCCATGGGCACTCCAACCCCTTCCCCCAGCTCCCAACCTAGTGGAAAACACACACACACACACACACACACACACACACACACACACACACACACACACAACCTGGACTTTCAACACGTTCATTTACATCTGCTTCAACCTCCAGTCCTCCTTTGAGTCCCCCCACCAAGGTACTCAGCCTCCTGTCCAGCCCACCTGGGGGAAGAGGGGCCTCTCCTCCCGCTGGAACTTGAGGCAGTCAGACAGCAGGCGCCGCATGGCCTTGGGGCAGTTGCTGGAGACTTTGCTGAGGTCCGGAGACAGATAGCCACGGCCCACCATAAAGATGATCTGAGGGTGGGGCAGGAATGGGGTGATCTGGGCTTCAGGCTGGGAGGTGCAGGTTATTCCCTGTCTTGAAGGATGTGGGAGGCTCATTTCTGGGGAACTAGGGGAATCTAGGTATTGGGGCCCAGAAGATTCTGGGTCTCTGAAGTCTTGGGAAGATTCTCTGCTTGCAGAACAGAGGGGTTTAAGTTTGGGGGTGCCAATGGTTTTGGGTGCATGGGACCCAGAGGACTACAAGTCCATGGGTTTCTATGGGGATCAGGGGCCTGGAAAGTACTGAGTCTCAGGGAAATGTAGAGTTCTGGTCTGGTGAAACCTGCATTTTGTGTGTGTGGGGGTATGGGACCTGGATGTCTACAAGTCCATGTGGCCAGTAGGACTGAGTGTTGATATCAGGAGTCTAGAGGATCGTGGGTTTCTGAGGACCTAGAAGGTTCTAGATCTTGAACCTGAAGTACTGTGAGAGTCTAGGACCCAAAGAATTAGGGTGCCAGGGTCCCAGAGCCTGCCAGATACTCAAAGCCTGGGTATTGTATGCATGAATATTCTAGAAGCACTAAAGGATTCTGTTCCTGTGAGAAATGGAATGATTCTGGGTTTGGGGGACTTGGGGTATTTTGAGTACCCAAAACAGAAGATTGTGGATGTCTAGGAGTCCAGAAGGCTTCCAGGTGACTGAGGACTGAGGAGCACACTGGGTATAAGGTCTGGAGGACTCTGAGGTTTTTTTCCCTAGAGGTTTGTAGATGTGGAGGGATTGACTCTCAGAGTCCTTGTTCCAGAAAACCCTAGGTTTCTGGGGGAAGTGTAGCTTTTTTTTTTTTTTTTTTGTGGTACTGGGGATTGAACTCAGGGGCATTCTACCTCCGAGCTACACCCCCAGCCCTATTTTTTATTCTTTATTTGGAAACAGGGTCTCACTAAGTTGTGGAGGGCCTCACTAGGTAGCTGAGGCTGGCCGCAAACCCGGATCCTCCGGTCTCAGCCTCCCAAGTACTGGGATTACAAGCGTGCGCCACCACGCCTGGCTAAGTGTAGCATTCATAGTGTGTACAGAGGAGGGGCTCTGGGGCATGGAGTTCTGAGGGGAACTGTGGGGCTTACCTGGTCGCGGCTGCCGATGTGGCTGTATGGCAGCGAGCCGGTCATGAGCTCATAGAGCACCACTCCATAGGCATAGACGTCTGACTGGAAGCTGTAGGGGTTCGGGTCCTGCATACGGATCACCTCAGCCGCCTTTGATAGGCCAGACAGGGCAGGGGAACCATGGGGGTCAACAAATGGATGGCAGCCAGTCTCAGATCCTGCTGGCCACACTGGGTACAGCTGAGAGCCACCCTCACGAAGTGAAACTTGAGTGGTCCAGATACCCATACTGGGCACAAGAATCACCATCTTTGTTTGGCCCTGCATGTCCCAAGCTAGGAGCACATGTCCCTCTAGGCTCACCAACTGACTTGGCCCAACTCACCATCCAAAGCACGGAGCCAGAGGGCTGCTCCAAGGGCTGGGCCCCGCTCCACCGTGTCTTCACTGTGGCCAGGCCGAAGTCACCTATCTTCACTGTGAGCCCCTCATGTAGGAAGATGTCCACTGGGGTTAAGGGCCACTACAGAGACTCCCATGGCCAAGCCTCTCACCCTAAGAGGCTCCATTAACACCCCCTACATCAGCCATGACTCTGACCCCCACCGGAAGTCCTTCAATGGCATAAAAACCATCCGTGAGCTGAGCATGGTGACACACACCTGTAATCCCAGTACTTGGGAGGCTGAGACAGGAGGATTACAGGTTCAAGGCCATCCTCAGCAATGTATCAAGACTCTTAGCAACCGAGCGAGACCCTGTTTCAAAATTTTAAAGGGGGGAGAGGGGGTTGGGGGTGTATCCTAGAGGTAAAATGCCTCTGGGTTCAAACCAGGTTCAAATGCCTCTGGGTTCAGCCAGGTGCAGTAGCACATGTTGTAATGCCAGTACTTGGGAGGCTGAGATAGGAAGATCACAGGTTCAAGGACAGCCTCAGCAAGTAGTGAGACATTCATCTACCTAGTGAGACTGTGTTTCCAAATAAGAAATAAAAAAAAAATTGGGCTAGGGGTATAGCTTGAAGGTAGAATGCCTCTGGGTTCAATCCCTAGTACCACAAAAAGGAAGGAAGGAAGGAAGGAAGGGAGGGAGGGAGGGAGGGAGGGGAAGGGAGGAAGAAAATCCAGTACCACAAAAAAGAAAACTCAGTACTACCAAAAAAAAAAAAAAAAAAAAACCCTATCCACAATTAAAACCCTGCACATTTGCCCCTCCCTCTTCATCTCTAGAAACCTCCTACACAAGAACCAGTCCCATCCAGCCCAGGGACAGGTAGATACTGTTGGACTTGAGGTCTCGGTGGATGATGTTCTTGGCATGGAGGTAGCTGTGGGGTGGAGGCAGGTGGTGAATTGGCCAGAGGCTACTTCATCTCCCCCACCTTCCTCCCCTGCTCCCCTCCCCAGTCCCCGGGACAGAAGGCTCACTCCATGCCCTGAGCAGTCTGCCGGGCCACATCGATGAGCTGGACCATGTCGAATCGTGTGTCAGCCACGTGCAGGTGGTGGTAGAGGCTGGAGCCCTCGCACCACTGTGTGATGATGGCAAAGCCCGGCCGGGTCATGAAGCCCATGAACAGCAAGATGTTGACATGGCGTGTCTTCCTGCAGGCAGGGAGGGTGGTGTTGGGGGTGGGGGGACAAGAGCAGTTGTCATGCACTAACAAAGCATCAGGAATGGCATTGATCATTTAGAAATGATAACAAAAATACAAATAACATCAATGATGCTCTGCAATTTTGTTCACATTACAGAGGCTAACAGAAAACATGAGGATCCTTTTTGGTTTCATTTTGTTTGCTTTTTTTTGGTGCTGGGCTCGAACCTAGGGCTTGCGTATGCTAAGTGTATGTTCAACCACTGAATTACACTTCTGGCCCACCATAGGAGGATTCGAGCTAGGTGTGGTGGCGCAGGCCTATAATCCCAGTACTTGTGAGGCTGAGACAGGAGTATTACAGGTTCAAGGCCAGCCTCAGCAACTTAGAGAGGCCTTGTTTCCAAAAAAATAAAATAGGGCTGGGGTGTAGCCCAGAGGAAGAACATCCCTTGGTTCAAAAAAAAAGAAGCCGGCTATGGTTAAAACATGAATAGAAGCCAGACATGGTGGTGCACACCTGTAATCCCAGTACTTGGGAAGCTGAGACAGGAGGCTTGCAGGTTCGAGGACAGCCTCAGCAACTTAGTGAGACCCTATTTCAAACTTAAAAAATAAATAGGGAGCCGGGCGTGGTGGCGCACACTTGTAATCCCAGCATTCGGGAGGCTGAGACCGGAGGATCCGGGTTCACGGCCAGCCTCAGCTACCTAGTGAGGTACTCCGCAACTTAGTGAGACTCAGTTTCAAAATAAAGAAAAAAAAAAATAGGGCTGGGGGTGTAGCTTGGAGGTAGAATGCGCCTGAGTTCAATCCCCAGTACCGCAAAAAAAATAAATAAATAAATAAATAAATAGGACTGGAAGTGTAGCTCAGAGGTAGAAAGCCCGAGTTGAATCCCTAATACCGCAAAATAAAATAAAATAGGAATGAATAGGGCTGGGGGTGTAGCTCAGAGGTAGAACACCCCTGGATTCAATCCCCAGTACTGAAAAATAAATAAAAATAAAATAAAATAGGACTGAATAGGGCTGGGGGTGTAGCTCGGAGGTAGAATGCCCTTGGGTTCAATCCCCAGTAACAAACAAACATGAATAGAGTGCAAATTACCACATTCTCAAATGACTGCTATTTAAGAGGAGCTGAGAATAAAAGTTTTATTAGTGTGCCATCCACTATGAGAATAAGTATTAATATAGAACAAGTAATTATGAAGATGGCGACTCTATAACATAATTGTGTCCATTTGACAGAGGTGGAAGCCCCATGTTGGCATTCCTAGGAGTGGCAGAAACTAGAGTCCTGGGACTGCAGGTGTAGCTCAGTGGCAGAGTGTAAGCCTGGCGTGTGCAATGCCCTGGGTTCCATCTCCAGCATTGCACATATAAAACTATCCTATCCTGCATTTACAGAATATAGATATAGAGTGCTATGCAAAAAGGGAACGCCTGGTTTTCTCAGCAGGAATGAATTAATATAGGGTTAATTACACATTAATTATAGCAATTACAATCTTTTTTGTTGGTACTGGGTATTGAACCCAGGGGCATTCCTACCTTTGAGCTACACCCCTGGCCCTTTCTCTTTTTAATTTTTGAAACAGGGTCTAATTTTGAGGCAGGTCTCAAACCTGCAATCCTCTTATCTAAGCCTCCCAAGTACTGGGATTACAAGTGTGCACCCTGAGCCCAGCATAGCAATTATAATCTTAATGATTAGATTATGGTTATTATTATAATTAATAATACTGTTATTTGCATTAAGCTGTTGTTATAACTGATTAATAACAAGACTGCAACACAATAAACATTAACATGAATGACGTAGCACCACAGAGAGGAAGGAAGGACATGAGCCTTCCTGGTGTTGAAGTTACATAACCTGCTCTTCCCCTCCATGCCCATCGTGATCCTAGGAACGAAGGCCTAGGCCGATGCTCAGATCCAGGTCCCAGCAGGCAAATGAGAAGACCCACAATTTGGAGGCAGAGCACTAATTTATACAGTATTAATATTAACATTAAGCTAGGTACACTGGCACATACCTGTAATCTCAGTACTTGGGAGGCTGAGACAGGAGAATCACAGGTTTGAGGCCAGCCTCAGCAACCTAGTGAGACCCTGTTTCAAAATAAAAAAGGCAGCCAGGTATGGTGGCACATGCCTGTGATCGTAGTACTTGGGAGGCTGAGACAGGAGGATCACAGGTTCCAGGACAGCCTCAGCAAGTACTGAGTCTCTCATCAACCTAACAAGACCCTGTTTCAAATTAAAAATAAATAATAGGGCTAGGGTTATAGCCTGGAGGTAGACTGCCCCTGGGTTTAATCCCCAGAACCAAAAAATAAGATAAAATAATAATAATAGTAATAATAAGCCGGGCGTGGTGGCACACACTTGTAATCCCAGCATTCGGGAGGCCGAGACCGAGGATCCAGGTTCGCGGCCAGCCTCAGCTACCTAGTGAGGCACTGTGCAACTTAGTGAGACCCTGTTTCAAAATAAAGAAAAAAAAAATAGGGCTGGGGGTGTAGCTCGGAGGTAGAATATGCCCCTGAGTCCAATCCCCAGTACCGCAAAAAAAAAAAAAAAAAAAAAGGGCTGGGGGTGTAGAATGCCCCTGGGTTTAATATGCAGGAGAGAGAGATTGTGTGTGTGTGTGTGTGTGTGTGGTGTGTGTGTATGTTTGTGTGTACAATATTAAAGGTTGTCTATCTAAACATGCCCAGGGGGAAAGGAATATCATTGAAACAGAAACCACTTCTGATCATGGTACCAACGTGCCACAACACAGATGACATCCAGGATGCATCCGAGAGGCCCCAAAGCTGTGCCCACCATGCCCCTCCCCCTGACCTGTGTGCACACATGCTCACGCCTGCGGACGCAGCCTCACCTGAGCACCTGCATCTCATTCTTGAAAGCCTGGGCCTGCTCGGCAGTGGGCTGGGCCACCTTGAGCACCTTCACGGCCACATCGCCATGCCACCGCCCACGAAACACAGTGCCGAAAGAGCCCGTCCCAATCCTCTTGAGCAGCTGCACCTCGCTGGGAGGCACCTCCCAGTAATAGCCCGAGTCCCGGTAGCCCAGGTTCTTCTGTGGGCCGGAGGGTGGTGTATGAGGAGCTGCCCGCATCACCGCTCTGCCCACGTCACTCAAACCCTGGCGTCCCTTCAAGGTCTCCCCTTGAGCATACCACTTTTTTCTTTTCATCGGCCAAGGACTTCCGCTCCCGCTGTTCCGAAGGTGACTTGGAATGTGGGGACTTCCTCCCCGAGGACATGCTGGATGGGCTGGGGCTGCCCCGGGGGGCCCCGTCGCCACCACCTCTACTCCCGGGAGCTGCAGTGGTGGAGAGGAGGTGGGTGCAGGCCAGTGGGCTGGCAGGGTGGGAAGGGCTTGGGGTGTGGGAGTGGTTTGGTACAGGGTGGGCACTTACCATCGGTGCTGAAACTGTGTGCGGTAAACTGGAAGAAGGGGGACAGGACAGGGATCAAGATGAGCAGGCGGAGGCAACGGGAGTGGCTCTCCCCCTGTCTCGAACTCCCTGCCGTTGCCCCCTCAGCACCCACCTGCAGGAGGCTGGAGTCCAAGGGCGCTGCGGTGCTGACCATGTGGACGTTGGGAGTGGACGTGGAACGGATGCGCTGCAGTGGCGCGTTGGCTGGCGCAGGGAAGGGGAAGTGCTCGGGGTCGCGGTGCTGAGTGCAGGGGCTGTGGGGGCGGGGAGGCAGGGAAACCACTTTGGGATGAACCCTAAAACCAAGGCCGCCCACCGTGCTGCCCTGAGCCCAAGCTCCGATGATACCGAGCAACTGGTAATACCAGTCACGCCAGTATCCATTTATTCAAGAAATACTGATGGAGTGTCTGCTGTGTGCCCGACACAGCTCTAGGTGGTGGAGATAAAACTGGGAACAAAAGAAATCAATTTTCTTGCCCTTGTGGGCCTGATATGCCAGCAGAGGGAGAGAGAATGGAAAACCAAGAAATGTATCACATGCTTGCTGGTGACAGGCTCAAGAAAGGAGAAAACAAAGCAAAACACAAGGCTTCACTAGCAATCTCACTAACCTGTATGGGGAGGGAGGAAGGGGGAGGAGGGCAGGTATATGGAGGGAAATATACCAAGCCATGTGTACATGTATGTTTGCATCACTCTGAATCTTATTATGATATATAGTTATCCTATACCAATAAAATATTTTAAAAATAAGGGCCTTAAAGTACCCTGGGGATTTCAAGAGAAGCTTCTCAGAGAAGGTAACATTGGGGTCTCTAGAGGAGGGACAAAGATAGTGGTGAGGGATATGATATCTTAGAATTATATATTACAGCCAGGCATGGTGGTACACACTTGTAATCCCAGTATTAGGGAGGCTGAGACAGGAAGGTTGCAGGTTTGAGAACAGGCTCAGCAAGTAGTGAGACACTTATCAAACTACTGAGACCCTGTTTCAAAATAATAATAAGCTAGGCATGGTGGCACACACCTGTAATCCTAGTACTTGGGATGCTGAGATAGGAGGATCACAGATTCAAAGACAGCCTCAGTAAGTAAGGAGACTCTCAGCAACTTATTGAGATTTTGTTTCAAAATAAAAAGTAAAAGCTGGGTGGTGGTCCACGCTTGTAATCCCAGTACTTAGGAGGCTGAGACCAGAGGATCTGGGTTTGCAGCCAGCCTCAGCTACCTAGTGAGGCCCTCCACAACTTAGTGAGACCCTATTTCAAAATAAAGAATAAAAAATAGGACTGAGGATGTAGCTCGGAGGTAGAATGCTCCTGGATTTAATCTCCAGTATTGAAAAAAAAAAAAAAAAAGTAAAATAGGGCTGGGGGTATAGCTCTGAGGTAGAATGCCCCTGAGTTCAATACCCCGTACCACACACACCAAAAAGAATTATATATTACAATGACATATACTATTCAAATATATTACATATTACATGACATTACATGTATTTAAATGGCAATGTAAGCTGGCATGGTGGTGCACACCTGTAATCTCAGTACTTAGTAGGCTGAGACAGGAGGATCACAGGTTTGCAGCTAGTCTCAGCAATTTAGTGAGATCCTCCACAACTTAGTGGAGGACCTGACTATTACAATATCACAAATTAAAATTGATTTCAATATTATAAATTTAAAAAGGGCTGGGGATACAGCTTAGAGGTAGAATGCCCCTGGTTAGGTTCAATCCCCAGAACTATACACACAAAATAAAGAACAATGTTTAAAAATATATGATCATATTATATGTTACACATCAAGCCATACATATATAGACTATACATAATATTACAAATGTTAGGCAATTTTTTGTGCGTATGTGACACTGAGGACTGAACCCAGAGGTATTCTACTTCCATGCTACACTCCCAGCCCTTTTTATTTTTTATTTGGAAATAGGGTCTTGCTAAGTTGCTAAGGCTGGCCTTGAACCTGTGATCCTCTTGTCTCAGCCTCCTAAGTACTAGGATTACAGGGGTGCACCACCACAGTCAGCAGAAGAATTTTTTTTTGTTCCTTTCACTACCCCAAAATGAAATTCAGAGGTATTTACCCCACATACTTCCATAATTAAAAAAAATAATACCCTAACCTTACCTTTCCATGTATTATATAGAAGTATAAACTACTCTACATTATGTAAAATATTATATAATACAACGGATATAACAAAAAACTATATTAAGTATGTACATTATAAAATATAATCTGTAAAGCCGGGCGTGGTGGCGCACGCTTGTAATCCCAGCATTCGGGAGGCTGAGACCGGAGGATCCGGGTTCGCGGCCAGCCTCAGCTACCTAGTGAGGCACTCCGCAACTTAGTGAGACTCGGTTTCAAAATAAAGAATAAAAAATGGGGCTGGGGGTATAGCTCGGAGGTAGAATGCCCATGAGTTCAATCCCCAGTACC
>PVLC010029296.1:0-20335 GCA_004027655.1 Graphiurus murinus
GGTGGTGGTGGTGGTGGTGTGTGTTTGTGGGGTATGGAGTGGAATGAACTCTGAGCTACCTGAGCTATACCCCAGCCCTTTTATTTTTTTGAAACAGGGTCTCACTACATTGTTGAGTCTTGCAAAGTTGCTGAAGCTGGTCTCAAACTTGGAATCATCCTGTGTCAGCCTCCCAAGTACTGGGATTACAGGCATTCACCGCCACTCCCAGCTTCTAATTTTGAAAAGCAAAACAGATCTTCTGAATTACCTCTTAAGAGGCATGCTTCACGATACAAACCCAATCTTGACCTCTTTTCTGATTGTAAAATAACATCTGCTAATTGTTGCTCTGATGATTTTAATAAATCAAAACCCTATGGGAAGTACAATTGTCTCTACTTCCAAACTCCTTGCTAAAATAGAATGGCTCCTGTAAATTCCTGAACAGCTTCATTCTAAGAGAAGCATGATGCCATCTAGCGATTAGATAGGAAATCACAACTGCCCTTTCCCCCTAGCTCTATATTCCAATGTATTGCATTTGAATTGAAAGAATAGAAACACAATGAAAATTCCTCAGGCGAGAACATTGCCTAGTTATTTACAATGTACACCCCATTTTACAAAGTCATTATTGAAATATATGGGTCATAAAAATAATAGCATGACATTCTCATTCTCTTGGGGTCACTTTTCAGCTTCAACCTACCAGTGGTTTAGTTATATAATTTTCAAAATAAATGTCTTTACATGGAACATTTAATTCCAACGAATCATTCCTTTGGTTCATTAAATGTTAATGCAGATTTTGAAACATTATTCCAAGCATTCCTCTGTAAAACATATTTATTTTAATGCTTCATTTTATTGACTCTAAGTGATGCCCTGCTAAAAAGCTACCTAAATTATTGAATATTTAAAAACCCAGAGGAAATATTTAGATAGAATAAATATATATATGATTTAAAAATTAAAAATCTACTAACAGGAAACCAGAAGTATTCCTCATCGTCAGTAAAAAGCACCTGGTTGTATTTCTGGTTTAAACATAGTGTTATGCAGGTACCAACAGGATAATATATTCTCTTTTTTTTTTTTTTTTTTTTTTGCGGTACTGGGGATTGAACTCAGGGGCATGTTACCTCTAAGCTATACCCCCAATCCTATTTTTTATTCTTTATTTTGAAACCGACTCTCACTAAGTTGCGGAGTGCCTCACTAGGTAGCTGAGGCTGGCCTTGAACCCGGATCCTCCGGTCTCAGCCTCCCGAATGCTGGGATTACAAGCGTGTGCCACCACGCCCGGCGGATAATATATTCTTGAAGGGGCCAAATTAGAGGTTACACAGTCCCAGTAAATTTTGTCCAGTTCATCCCCACCAGATAAGGTTTTACCAAAACAAGGAGTATGCCTGACGCCTGATCTTTTCATCTCCACACATCTTCTCCTTGCCAACCCAGCACTCCCATCATCAGTACAATATGTGGCAGGTCACAGAGAATCAGCATGTTTCCAAGGAGCCAATAATGTCTTAGGCTTGTCTCCAAAATCATGATTTTGAAGATTCTATTTAAAATGGGGAAAAACTGTTCTCTCTTTTACACGGTTCTTTGCTTGTCTTCTGATATGCTCTATCAGTGGCACACTGGCTTGTTTGATATTTGAAATGTCACTTCCTAAAGTCTAGAATTTTGAGTGTCCAGGTACAAATGGCCTACTGCAAACAGTCAGACGTAATGCACCATTTGAGGAATTGAATCCAAAAGGGTGGGAGTGAGGAATTTTTATTTCTTAGAATTTTCAATGTGTAGTAATAATATCCTACAATAGGAAGGTTTCAATCCTATAACACATGAGATACTGTTCACAGTATAAAAAACAGATGTTTTTAGCATTACTTAGCATTGGGCCATAATCTGTAACTTAACATAGTGTGACTCACAAAACTACCCCATCTTCAAATATCGCATAGAATATTTCCTGAATTATACTCTGACTGTCCAGTGACTTCGAGCTAAATCATGGAATGCAAATAGATTTATCTTTCTCTAGTATTGTTTACTTGTGACTAAAGTCAGTAATTTTTTTTTTTTTATATTCTATAGTAAACTTCTCATCATGTTACTACTCTTGAAGTACAAAAACTACCATGGAATACAATGGAATATTTTGTTTTTTAAACTAGCATATACATCCAGCTCAGCCATATAAGTCTTGTTTTATAAAGTCAATTGTTGGTTCCTAAAGTAATTGTGTCTAAAAGTTATTAAGTTATAATTACTCCTTATTTATATATGGTTGAAAAGAGTGGACATACAGAGATGATGTTTTTGACAACAAAATCAAGCAATGTTTTAAAGGGAAGAATGAAAGAGCTTTGGAGGCCTCTAACCAGGGTTCAAATCCTAACTCTTCTACTTTTTAGTCTGAACAAATTACTGAACCCGAATTTCTTCATGTGCATACAGAGATGCTCTCTGTTCATCTTAACAACCCAAAATTGTAATTTTGGCACACACCGACCTTTAAAGAGAGCCATTATTTTCAAAGTGATTTTGAAATTCTGTTAAGAAACTTGCTTGTGACAAATACTGTTTTAAGAGAGCACAGTCTGACCTAAAAAGATTTTTAAATTTAGAGGGGCTTGGGAGTTAACTGAGATTAGGGATCAAGTTATATATTTAGTAATGAAAGCATGTACTTTTATTTTATGAAATAGAAGACATAGATTCTAAGCAAGGAGAATGCAAACCATTTATCAAATAAGACAAATAAAATCATTTAGAAAGGTTTCATAATGACTAAATTTAATAAATCCATTTGATTGTACATCTAAAGAATGTCCTTAGTAATGGATCTTACATTTTGTATTCACCTTAAGATATATGAATTTTTAGATACTTTTAACAAATTTCAAAGGTTGAAAAACATATATTCATTTAAACTTTCATTCAGTCAACAGATTATTTTTTATTTATTATTTTTACCGATGAATTACAGTCTCACATTATAATGTAAATCATGTTGACAGTGACATATAATAGATTACATATTAAAGGCCTTCTCTGAGCCAAGCACAGGTTTAGGAATAGTCAATTTGTGTTTTATGATACAGATTAATATGTCATATTAATTCTGTGATAAACTAATGAATCAGAAGAATGCAACTCATAGTTGAAAGATTTTATAATTTCATAGAGCATGAAGAACTGTTTCATCTTTTTCTTCTTCTTCTTTTTTTTTTTTGTGTGTGTGTATGTGTGTATGGTTCTGGGGATTGAAACAAGGTTCTATCATCTATGAGCTACACCCCCTGACCCTATCTTTTTTTTTTTTTTTAATAGGGGCTCATTAAGATGCTGAGGCTGGCCTTGAACCTGTGAGACTCCTGTTTCAGCCTCCCAAGTACTGGAATTAGAAATGTATAACACCATGCCCAGTTTGTTTTATCTATTTGAAGTCTTAATCTACTATGTCTAATAGAAGAAATGAAAGGAAATTAGCTTAAGTATATATAAAGTATATCCATAGCTTAAAAATATATATAGTATATCCATTAAAGTATGTTTCAGTGAGTGAGAAAGGAGTAGAAAAGAAAACATAGATGGTCTAAAAGGGGGAAAAGAAAAGAAAAAGAGGAACCATATTTACAAAGACTCTAATCTTGTGACTTGAAAAAAATTATTTTAAGAATATTTGTTAAAAATCAGTAACTATCATTATTTGGTCTGTTTCTTTCCCCTAAATGAATCTCACTATTTGGAAGAAGGCAGAGTGGAGGGGAAAAAGTAGTATGAGGAAGGAAACAGAAAGAATAATGTTCATATATCATTATGAATCTCACTACAATGAACAATGTACCAATAAAATATTAAAAACAATAGCTATCTTTTATATACACATAGGAAGTCATAGTTAAATGTAGTCATTTCCATTTTAAGACTAGATGGAACATATTAAAACATTTCTCCACCATTTTGAAGTCTCATGCCAGTGTCTTTAATTTACATGATTTATATGCCATCAGTAGTCTAGATATCTAGTCTATCTTGATCCACTTAAATAACACACTTTTAGTATTTATCTAGCCTTTTCTAAGTGGAAGCTAAAGGTTTATTTTGAATGAATCACCTTACTGACTGTTAGACTAAGAGAGACAGCAACCAACCTGAGCCATCTGGGACGGATGAGCACTGGAGACGCAGCAAGTCAGTTGCACTGACGGTAATTTTCTGAAGTAGAACAATTCTCAGAATTATAGACTATAAAGTTCAGTCAAATAGCTTTTCACACAGTATGTTCCGAGCCAGCCCTCAGAATGGCAGTGCTACATGGCTCTAAGACTCTTGTTGATCAAAGACTAATTTAACAAGAGCAGGATATCTGCTGATTTTATTATAATGGCATTTAATAGAAGAGTTAGAAATGGAAAGGGTATCTGAAACCAGTCTTGAGCCAAACAAGCAATCTGAGGACCCAGATCACGCTAATGGTCAACCACTTGTAGCCTCTAATTTTCCCTAGGTGTGATCTGTCCAAGAGGAGTTAGCTGTTAAGTCCTCTGTGTTCCTGGACCACACTGTACTTTGGTAGAGCCTGACATTTATTTTTGTACGTTAGTTATTATCTGCTCCACCAAACTTTTAGTTCATGGGAACCAACAATTTTACTTATCCTTGTACTTCTGAGTTCTGTTAAGCACATAGTAAGTGCTTAATAAATGATGAATAAGTAAATGAAAAATACCATATAGCTGCTTAAAACTAGGGGTCACCACAGCACTAATATGTTAATTCCCTAAGAATTGTTCAAATAACTTATACTCAGTAGCAAAGGAGTGAAAAAAAATATAGACTTGGCTTCTTTTGAGAAAAGTAGAATGTTAAATCCAATTCTTGCTAGATTATTTTTATTACAATATTTATTATTTTTATTATAATATTTTTATAATTTTACTATAAAAGTAACAATACTATTTTGAGTTTTACTTAAGGTATAAATATAAAGGAATAAAGAATATAATTTATCACTCAGAGCTGTTTCATATTTTAGTTAAATATTTTAAAATGTATAAAAATTTGTGTTAGATATGGTTTTGTGACAGATTAGGGAATCTTGGTGAAGAGTATCTGGTAATTCTTTGTGCTGTTCTTGCAAGTTCATAGTAAACCAAAAATTATGTCAAATTAAAAATTAAAAAGAATTCCTTTATTAGCGAAAAAGCATTTAGATTCTTTGCCTGGGTTTTATTTTACAGCCCTGATCATAACAAATGTCTTTCACAGGTTCATTTCAGTACTTTTAAAACATGTGTGCTAGCGGGGCGTGGTGGCGCACGCTTGTAATCCCAGCATTTGGGAGGCTGAGACCGGAGGATCCGGGTTCGCGGCCAGCCTCAGCTACCTAATGAGGCACTCCGCAACTTAGTGAGACCGTTTCAAAATAAAGAATAAAAAATAGGGCTGGGGGTGTAGCTCGGAGGCAGAATGCCCCTGAGTTCAATCCCCAGTACCACAAAAAAACCAAAACCAAAAACAAAAAAACAAAAAACATGTGTGCTACAATCTATAAGTAGATTGTAAAATCTACTTAGTGTGATATAACCAGCATTTTTAATGAGATGAAATAAAATGGAGAACATCAGAATGTATCATACTTTGTAAAGCTGTTTGTTTTTGACATTTGTATTGCAGTTACATACAATTATGTAATTATGTGTTTATTTCTATGTGTCCTGGGTCATAATGTAAAATACATTTCTTTCCCTAGTTCACACTTTAACAAAAAAAGGACTGAAAGCACTGTGCCTTTCTTTTTTATCCTAAGGGTTTGCCTTTACTGGTATGTATGTATGAACATATTCAATTTTCTATTTTCCCATGTCTTCAATAACTTCTCATGGACCACTTTCTGCTTACCAGAAACTACACTAATAACAGTTACTATTACCAAATGTATGATTCCTTCTAGTCTCTTTCTTCTCCTTTTTTCTTCCTTACAGAAAATCTTGCCTTCAGAGCCAGTGAAATCAAATCCATCTTAAAAGTCCTAATCAGTAGGTAAAAAAATCCATACTTCAAATTACAGAACAATTATCCTTTTTTGAGAAGCCATATAATTCTAAGTGTTTACCCTTGGAATATAATTTTCCTCACTTTTAAATTTTCTACGCTAAAATTGTGCTTAAAAATATTGACACCTTCTGTACATTGCCTCTTGGCATGTATTAAAAATGCACAAAATAAGAGGCAAAGAGCAAACAAATATCCATTAAAATATTCAGAAGCTCTCAATAAGGCTTAGTTTAAATAGTTTGCAGTTACTTTGTAGACATGTGTCTATGCGTAAATATATTTCTTACACAAATGTGAAAGAATCTGAGTGTTCAAGATCTGACAATATAGCTTTTCTGCTCTTGTAATGATCAAATGGTTAATCTAATTGCTCTCCCACTTTTGCTTAAAATGAAATTTCTGCAATTATGATTTAGTAAACAATTATCTAAACTCCTTCATTTCATAGCTTGTTTGTTTGTTTGTTTTTGTGTGTGTGTGGTACTGGGGATTGAACCCAGGGGTATTCTATCTCTAAGCTCCACCCCTAGTTCTATTTTATTATTTTATTTTTTATTGGAAACAGGATCTCACTAAGTTGCTGAGAGCATTGCTAAGTTACTCAAGCTAGTTTTAAACCTGGGATCTTCCTGTCCCAGCCTCCCAACTACTGGGATTATAGGTGTGTGTCACCATGCCCGGATCATGTTACTTTCTTTAAAATAAAAATTAAAAGGGACTGGGGTGTAGTTCAGTGGTATAGCATATGCTTAGCATGTGCAAGGCTTTGTGTTTGATTCTCAGCATCTCAAAAACTAAAAAAGTGAATAAAATGAAAAACAAAAAGCATACACACACACACCTATATTTCTTATAAAATAGAAAAATACATTGACTTTAGGGATTATAAAGGTAAGTGACATTCTGATGAAATTCTACAACTAGTTTCCCAAATATTGCAAAGTATGCTCACCATAAAATCCTGCTTTTTGATACCTTACCTACATGGAGTACAAATAGATTTTTCAATTTTATCTTTATAACCATAGAGTACAGAAAGTAAATCTACATTGAACAGGAAACAGTTACTTATGACAAATGTCACACCTCAGATAAAAGTCAGCTAAATCTTCGCATTACAATTTGGGCCACATGCCCTATATTTTTAACTTCTTTCATCCAGGTGTGATTTCTTCATTGTAATTTATTTATTAGTAGTTTTTAAATATACATGGCATAGTTCGGCAATTATGAATTGTGCTGCTATAAACATAGATATACATGCATTACTGTGGTAGTCTGGTACTGTGGTATAGCTGGGTAATATAGCTGGTTCAGTCCATCGACAGATTAAATGATTACAAAATTATAGGACATACACAATAGAATTCTACTCAGCCATAAAGAAGAACAAAACTATGTTATTTTCAGGGAAATGGATGGAACTGGAAAATATTATGCTAAGTGAGATTATTCAGTCACAAAAAGTGAAAGCTGGTATGTTTTCCCTCATATGTAAAAGCTAGAGATAAATTGGGACTCAAGAGGGTTTCCAGACAAAGAAGGAGAAACCTTAGTGGAGTGAGGGAAGGGACCTAACTGAGGGAAGTGGGAGGGGAAAGAGGACTAGAAGAGGGAAACACTTCAGTGGACATGATGTACATACACAAATTTATCAATACCAATCAAAATATCATGCAGGGGGAGATGGGGAGGGGAAAGGAGTAGGGTGGGAACTGGGGGAGGGCCACCAAGTGCTGTGCATATATGCCTCTATCACTCTGAACTTAATAATGATGTGTGATTACAATGCACCAATAAAGTAAATAAAATACATGACATATTCAAATATATAGTAATATTTTTATTTGTTAAAAGTATCTCTTTTTTATATTGCATAAAGCAATTATTTACATCAATACCATCATGATTCAGCTAGGCTCAAACATGAGATGTCCTGATTTAAATTGAAGCTCATAAGAGCCTAACCTACTTACCAAGACCAGAAGCCCCAAATAATCTGACTTTCAGACAACTTTGCAGACTCATATTCCACCATAATCCCATAAATGCCCTAGGATATATAAAATACTGCACCACACACCTTTCTTGCATGTTTTCATACCTCCATGCCCTTGAACATGTTGTCCATTCAAACATCAACCCCTCACTAGTTAGTCATCCCTCAAGACAAAGCTCAGTGCCAACTCTTGCACAACATCCTCCTTTCCTCCCACAAAAGAACGTTCTTCCTTCTTCTGTCTCTTCATATCTCTTTGCTAATACTTGTATCTAATATACCCATGCAGTATTTTGATTAACAGATTTTATAGTGTTATATCTCCCAGTAGATTGACAATGTCTTTTTTTTTCTTTTATGACCCCACTCCAAGAGCATAGGAAAATGTCTAGCACAAGCACAGCTCTCAGTAACTGTTTTTGAACCAATGAACAACAAAAAAAGAACAAATATGATAGAGAAATACAAAGAATTGTAAAAAAGAATTATAAAACTCCAAAAGAAGTGGCAGTCTCAGCTATTGCCTTGTCCTGAGTCACTTTCATGAAGGAAATGATAACTGATTTGGGCATTAATAATGAGTAGACTATGATCAAAAATGATCATTTTTTATTATAGTCACTGTAATTGAGAATGGGAAACAGAATGGACCAAAAGCTAGGGTGCCTCAATATGATGGCTACAAGAAATGTACTACCAACCCCAACTATAGAGACCACAATGGGCCAGCTGCTGCTTCTGAAGCAACATTTGAGTTCACACTACCTTCCATGGTCAGTTTCCTGACAGTAATTCAGCACAGCCAGAATACTGACCTATTCCCAGGAAAAAAATGGGACTCCTCCAATAGTCATTTTTTTTTTTTTTTACAATACTGGGGATTGAACCCAGGGGAATTCTACCCCTGAGCTACACCCCCAGTCCTATTTTTTATTCTTTATTTTGAAACAGGGTATCACTAAATTGCAGAGGGTTGCACTAAGTATAACTGAGGCTGGATGTGAACCAGGATCCTCCGATCTCAGCCTCCAAGTACTGAGATTACAAGCATGCACCACCACGCCTGGCTAATTTTTTTTTTTTTTTTTTTTTTTTTTTGTACTAAAGGTTGAACCCAGAGGCATTCTACCTCAAAGTTATAGCCCAACCATATTTTTATTTTGAAACAGGATCTTGCTAAGTTGCTGAGACTGGCCTGGAATCTGCAGTCCTACAGCCTCAGCCTCCCAAGTACTGGGATTAGAGGTGTACATCATAACCCCTGGCTCTACTATCCAACTTTGAGGATTACCACATGGCTTTGCCTCATTTTACCTAAAGTTACCACGCAGATCCTCTCTCTTCCTTCCTCAGGGTTAAGCCTGTATCATGGGCTGAAGTTTCACTCAAACTAATCCAGCTCCCTCCTATTCTCTCTTATAAAGGCATTTCCTAAAATTTTTAAATTTATAATCTCTTTTTAGCATCTGATTCTTGAAAAAACTCAGACTAACATACAGGGTATATAACACACAGGAACCAATGGCGGTATTTTAAGCTGAAGGAGCAAATGGGACTTTATCATTGAGGACAAGGAGTCAATTCAAAACTTGCCTCAAGCAGGATAAATTTTAATTTCTTAACTGTCTGTGTAGACTGTCTGTGTAGTTTTAAAGTTCACCAGTAACAGAAATTTCATAACTTCCTTTTGTGAGTTGTTTCATAACTTAATCATCTTTCACATCTGACTTAGATCTATACTGAATCCCTCATGATTTAAGGTCATTTGCTTCCAGTTCAGTCTTCTATGGGGATGGATCACAGCCAACCATAGAAATGCTAATTTAACTAGGTCAACTTTCACTCATAACAGGCACCACCTCTACAATATCCTGCACGCAGTGTCTTGCAGAGCAGTTGGCCACTTGTTTTATTTAGTATGAAATTAAATCTCATTCAAATAATTAAATCATGGAATATCTGTTCTTGTGCACAGAAAAGAAAATATTTCCTGTTTGCAGGCAGTAAAACAAAGGTTTGTATATTTACTTCTGTGAGATTTTCCTGATTCTGGCAGAAGGAATAAAATGTTTCTATTCTAAAGTCTTTCAAATACTCTGCCTGCCTTCTACTGATAGAGTCAAAAGCCCAATCTTCAGTTATTTAGATTAAACATAACATTTTATGCAATTTAAAATAATGGAAGTATTCTTTCTGCCAAAGATTTGAAATGGAGATGGAAAGCATGTGGGAGGCACTGTTATCTTTCCAGATACCTGCTTGAATATGATAGCGGCATCTGTCTGGCTGCAAAGCGTACACTGTCTGGCCCAGAATCTCCAAGTATGCAAATCAATATGTAAAACTCCAGCAGCAAGACTTACCCATCTGCAAAGAGCTTCAAAAATGGGGATGTACTTACCTAAAATAGAAAGAGAGATGACATTAGTGACATTCATCACAGCTTAGACACAGAGTGACAAACACATTCTAGAAGTCATTCAGAGCATCTGCTGCCCTCATCATTGCCAGACCCAGTTTCAGGGCTTTTGTTTATGACACACAGACCAGATGGTGGTGTCTCTCTCTTGGACAGTAAACTGTCCAAGTTTACTCTGAGTACACTTCATAGGTATTTGCACAATAGATGCTGAAAAAGATAACAGCAATCAACTAGCTAAGCACTATGATTTAATAACAATAGCAAATAACATCTATTGAGTGCGCTTTTGCCTATTGAGCTTAGCGTAATACTCTCTATGTTCATTTTCTCACTTCCTCTTTAGAAAATGGAGGTAAGTATGACTATTATCCCCATTGTAAAGATGAAGTAAGTGAGGCTTAGTGAAGTTCATTAACTTGCTAAAGTCACAGGACTGGAATGTGCTACAGTCAGGTGTTTCATAGGCTGTGACTCTGGAGCCCGATCTCACAGTCTTTAGGCTATTCTGATAAAACCCAACAGGGAAGAAAGATGACACCATTCATTGTTAAAATAATGAATCATAAAAAGAGAGCTGATCACAATTTTTAGAACACAGAAGAATGGACAATGCCAGGTGCATAGCAACTACTCGTTAATATCTGTTGAATGAATAAAAGAGTAAATAACAAGTAAGTGAATGTTGTTGATATTTAATAAATGTACAAGGCAAATATTTGTACAACAAAGCACTCTAATGTTCTTTCTTTCTTACTGCAGATAACTAGGTACCACTGCTTTATTCTGCTGATTATCTAAAGGTGAGAACTGAATGTTCTTGAGTGAGAAGGATGATAGGTCATATAGAATAAGTGACCAGGGAGTGACAAGGAAAGGACACAGTTGCCAAACCCTCAAATGACATGTTAGACAACATGAAAAAGACTTCAATTGTTCAAGGAACAATTAACAAACACCATTTACTAGTTCTGTTTTGTTCAGGTTTTAGTGCTTCTTTTGTAGAGATTCTGATTGACAACAAAATGTTAAAGAATAAAGTAGCTGACCTGGGCACAGTAGCAATGCCTGTAATCCCAGTACTTGGGACAAGAGAATTGTAGGTTAGAAGCCCACCTCAGCAACTTAGCAAGACCCTGCCTCAAAGTGAAAATTAAATAGGGCTGGGGATATAGCTCAGAAGTAGAGCACCCCTTGGTGTAATTTCCAGCACCCCTCCCCCATACACACACTTGAAGAAGTAGCTGAGGGAGGAATACAAATGAGGGGGCTGGGCATTTGAAAGAATATGGTTAATTGAAAAACAAAGGATATAGCTGGGGCCTCATATTTATGGAGAGATAGCCATCAAATTATGTGTTTTAATATTCATAACAGCCATATACTTAATTTTAAAAATAATTAAAACCAAGATCAAATTGCTACATAGAAATGCAAATCTTTATTTCCATAACCTGGTAGCAGAGTAAAATAAACCAACAAAACTATATTTCACCCAAATGTCCAAATGTCCTTTTACTAAAGAGCTCTAATTATATTTTCTATGGAAATCTTTAGACCTGTGATGTTATCCTCAGTATTATTTCTAGATTTGAGTTTACTAAAGTTATGCCAGAAGAAAGGAAAGCTGATCAGCTTTTAAGCAATTTTATTTATTTGTTTCAATGTCAACTTGAACTGATATTAAAAGGAAATTGAAAATATTTGCAAATTTTGGTGAGACAAATGAGAGTAACTTTTATTCTGAATCTGCTGTTTACCCTTAAACATAACTGGACTCAATGACTCAGAACCTTAATTATAAGCTAATAAAAAATAAGTTTGCTCCTGTTTTGATAAAGACTCTGTAAAGGATCCAAGAAGCAAAGGTACTAGAACCTAAGTTAGGCAGAATTTGATGCAATGTACTTGTTGAATAAGAATGACCAAAAAGGGTTTGTTGTATGTTTTTCTTTACCACTTCCTTGTGAAGATACTAGAATTCTGGTTAACAGTAGATCTGTCAGGGAACAGATAAAGGAAGAGCCTATATAACATTCAGTTTCCATAAGACTGAAGTAGTCTATGGATTTAGAGTTATACCATTGTTCCACTGAATATTTGGATCAGTTCTAAGAGACAAAGGGATATGAAAATAAAACCTCAAAGGCTGATGAGGGCTGAAAGAAGTAGGGGCGACTCAGAGATGGACAGCATTTGAATTTATATTCAAGGGGAAAAGACTTCAAAGAATAGTCATATGTATTCAATAAATTACAGAAGAAATTTTCTTAGCACCTATTCTGTGATAATTTACCCCACCCAACCTCAACCTCCATTTTTCAGTATTTTTTCATTTAGCAGTTTCCTTAAAAAAAAAAGAAATCTTGTTTCTTCATTCACAAACTCCCAGTAACTCAGTATATTTATTCCTTATGAAGAAGCTACAGATCAGAGGAACAATATTGGACTATTGTTTCCTGGGACATTGTTTTCTCACCCTGGGGTAAGGTCAGTATTCATGCTTCACATTATATCCATGCCTTGTATGTGCCATAAGTCCCTGATCTTAAAGAAATTTTATTTTAATCTTCTTGGGAAGGTAAGACATTCATGCATGAAGCAACTATTAAATGATTCAGAGGCAAATCAACTTATAATTAAATGTAAATTACATGATGGTAACATCAAATTCTATAGGAATTAAAAGAAATGGAGAAAAGATGTTGTAGCTGTTGTGTGGGATTACAGTAATATGTTGTAACTGGGTAGGAAACCATCGAGAGAGCTTTTGGACTTGTGGTATGGAATGTCCACCAGTACATGCTATTCTCATCAGTATTGACAGTCTAGTTCAGGGATTTCTGGGTTAGTGTAGGAGCTGCTGCAAAAGTAAGGCAAAGGCTTGGAGGGACCCAGTCTGCAGTGGTTGAGAAGCAAGACCAAAGAGAAGTCTGCATCCTTATGATCATTTTTTCCTAAAAGTTACAGATTTTAATCGACTATTACAAGTAACATACATAACTGTCTACTTCATTGTGGTGTGATATTGGGGATTGAACCCAGGGACACTGTAACTTTGAGCTACATCCCCGGACCTATTTTATTTTTATTTTATTTTATTTTTTCTTTGGTACTAGGGATGGAACCCAGAGGTATTCTACCTCTAAGCTACACCCCTGGTCCTATTTTTTTATTCTTTATTTTGAAACAGGGTCTCACTAAGTTGTGGAGGGCCTCACTAAGCAGCTGAAGCTGGCCGAGAACTCGGATTTTCCGGTTTCAACTACTCAAGTACTGAGATTACAAGCATAAGCTACCACGCCCGACTTTATTTTTATTTTGAAACAGAGTCTCATTAAGTTGCCAAGAGTCTTGCTAAATTGAGGAGGCTGGCCTTGAGCCTGCAATCCTTCTGTCTCAGCCTTTGAAGTAGTGGGATTATAGGCATGTGCCACCACACCCAACCATAACAGTATACTTTTAAAGGATGTTTATGAAACATTACTACTCATAAATTTTTCTAAACTTCAGATATTCACCTAATAACTCATAAAGGATCAGCTCTGTGCCATGAAGACACGAGATGCTTGTAATCATGTGACTTTCAAATTAAACTAATAGCCCTTGGTCATGCCTACCTGAGTTGTATTGATTTATTCTTATCTGATGTCAACCAACCAGATATATCCAATGTCTTTTATCTTTTCCTTCAAAATTCTATAAATGAATCAAACTGTTGTCTCATATTTATTGTAGAACCTAAGAACCCATGTTCCAATTATGTCTCTGTTTTTTAAAAGGGCTAGAGGACTCAAGGATCATCTCTCCCAAAGAGTTTCTACTGCTTGCTACACTACCTATCCAACCCTTTCTCTTAAGGGTCTCTTCTCTACTCTCATGTCCTCACAGAACATTTTGGCTGCTCCCTCAAGAGATCAACTGCATATTTTATTGCTAGCCATATAACCAAACATTGTCAATGTGCATATCACACAGTAATTATGCAGCATGCTTGGAGAAATGACTAGCCACCCCATAGTTTAACCACTCAGACCAATGGTCACGTCACTCGTTTCTGATACAGTAATTCTTTGCACAATACATATGGGGCTGTGAAGTCCTTTCAGATGAATTACACAAACTGGGCACATGTGTAAAAATGACACATATTTGATTATTGTGTGTGTGTGTGTGTTACTGGGTGGGCATTGAACTCAGGGACATTCTATCTCGGAGGTACACCCCAGCCCTTTTTATCATTATTATTATTTTTGTGGGTGTGTGATATTAGGGATTAAACTCAGGGCCAGTCTGCCTCTGAGCTATAACCCTAGCCCTATTTTATTTTATTTTTTGAAACAGGCTCTCACTAAGTTGCAGAGAGCCTCACCAAGTTGCTCAGGGTAGCCGGGAACCTGTACTCTTTCTGTCTAAGCCTCACAAGTACTAGGACTGCAAGTGTGCATTACCACACCTGGTTTATTAAATTTTGAAACAGGTTTTCACTAAATTGCTGCGAGTCTAGCTACGTTGCTGAGGCTGGCCTCTAACCTGTGATACTCCTTTCCCAGCCTTCTAAGTACTGGAATTACAGGCTTGTGCCACAATATCGGGCTTTATTCTTATTAAATGGATTTCAACTTATATATTTTTTTTTTCTCAAAGTCATTTAAAGCGTGGAGCTATAGTCAGGCAAGGTAGCACATGCCTGTAATTCCAGGACTTGGGAGGCTGAAACAGGAGGATTGCAGGTTTGAAAGAAACCCCAGCAACTTAGCAAGACCCTGCTTCAAAACAAAAAATAAAAAGGTCTAGGGGTGTATCTCAATGGTAAAATGCCCCTGGGCTTAATCCTCAGCATCAAAAAATTAATGAATGAGTGAATGAATGAATGAATGAAGCCGCTATTTTAAGAACCGTTGTGTACTAATAATTTTACTTATCTTTTTGAGAGGGAAAATCAAGTATGATTTAAGTATACCTAGGAAAAAAGGATGACAACTTCAAAGAAGCCAACATTCATATTTTTACTACAGGCTTGATCTTTTACAGGCATTATGCATTTTATTCTCCCAACAACCCTGGGAGGTAGGTGCAGCTGAGGAAGGAAAAGACAAAGTAAATCATTGAGATCACATAGCCAAGAGTGTTAGAACCATAGTCAATGTAGCCCATTAGTCCAGAGTCTCACTATTTAACCCCTAATCCCTAAGTTGTTTAATAAATTCATTTAACAATTATCCATTAAATGCCTATACCAACCACAATCAGGTGTTTGTTCTAAGGATACATAGATGACTAACACATTCTGGCTCACATGGAGCTCACATTCTAGTGGAAGGACATTGGCAATAAGCAACAGCATGATATATAGGTGCGTTATGTAGCGTGAAAAAGGTTAGGAGTGCTATGTGATAAACTGAATGGAGAAACAGAGAGAATGGTGGTAGTGGAGAGAGATTCACTGTAGTGGTAAACAGGGCACAGTGCAGGCCTTGCCAATAAAGAACCTCTGAGCAAAGGCTGGAATCATAATTGAGCATACATCTTTTTGAGAAACCAATGAAAGTTGAGAATACAGCCATAAAGAACAAGATTATGTCATTTGCAGGAAAATGGATCAAATTAGAAAATATTATGCTAGGTGAGACCAGTCAGTCTCAGAAAGTCAAGGGTCATATGTTTTCTCTCACATGTGGAAGCCAGAGAGAAAATAGAAAGCAAAAGGGACTTCAGTCAAATGAGGAGAGAAAACAAGAGAATATTGGAAGGGGATTGGGGGAGGAAGATGAGGAGGAGAGAAAAGAGGACCGAGGAAGAAAACAGTTCAAATATGGTTACATCCATACAAGGTTTCACTACCAATCTTACTAACATGTATGGGGAAGAAGAAAGGGAGCAAATGAGGGGATACAGAGGGAAACAGGCAAAGTGATGTGTGCTGGTTTATATGTTTATATCACTTTGAATCTATGGTTATCTTATATAAATAAAATATAAAAAAAAATAGAGGATGACAATGGGAATTGTGGAAGGGTTAAATGAGTGCTATGTGCATGTATGCCTCTACCAGCTTGTACCTCATTAAGATATATGATTGCAATGCACCAATAAAAAAGAGAAATTGTAAGTACTTGATTTATACCTTCTTAAAGGTGTTTAATTCATTGTTTTATATTTGAGCTAACCTTGCATATACTTTATTTCTTCTATCATTTTGTAAGTTCCTTGTCTGACATAACTGTAATCCACATATATATAAGCTTCAATAGTTACAATCATCAATCAGCAAACCCCCAAATATATCTAGTCTGGAAAAGAAATTCATGGAAGAGTCTTTTATGATCATAGAAATGAACCAGATAACATGTTTTGGGATAGAATGGGAGTAGTTTTGTTAATGTTAGTGCTGAAGGAGCTGAATGAGAAGGCTTTCCTGACTGGGATAATTTGGGGTGATCCTAAAATTGAAGGCCACATTTAGAAGGTTGAATGAAGTTATTCATCCATTCAATCAGTATTAATCATTAATCAAAGGTCAACTATGTAATAGATACTAGAGACAAATTAGTTAATGAAATAGAGAGTTTCTGAATTTATCTGCTTACATTCTAAGACAAGACATCCATTAAACAAAAAGTTATATTGTGATATTAATTATTGTATTGAACATTATAAAAGAGGTGTACAGAGAATCAAAGTGACTTAATCTTCTCTGGGCTGTCAGCAAGGTGAACTTTAAGTCTGAAGGGCATGTGGGTGTACATGGGAATGGAGAAATGAGAGCTTTCTATATTCCAGGTACTATGTTTATTCATTCAATGAATACTTATCAGGTGTTACCGTATCCTCATCTTATATGCACCCAACACACACTATCTCATCTAGCCTTCACAGCAAATTAGTGAATAAGGTTTCATTATATACCTTTAACAGATGAGAAAACCAAGGGTCAGAGAACTAAGATCTCTTATGCAAGATACCAGAGGTTGTGAACCAAGATTTTAATCTAAACATGCTTAAGGACTCTTCATATATGTCAAGAATCAGGAAACATGTTACTAAGATATCTGCTATTTTGATGAGCCTGAATTATATATTTGCTTAAACAACAACAACAGAAACATCCTGGGTAGGGCCTTAGATCTGTCTATACACCAAAGAAGGGCAACCTGACTCAAGGTTGAATGTCCAATGAGAACCTCTCAAGGAGCTAAGTCTGACAAGGATTCCAATCTTTCAGCAGATAAATGGAGTTGAATATGGCAAATATTACAAAAACATTACAGAAAGCATTCATCCAAGTGGAAAAGACTCTTAATTTTTTCCTTGATGGCTTCTTAGAGGAATTGGCCTTTGATTTGGAAAGTAGAACAGAACAGGATGCTAGGCAATGGGAGGAAAAAGACTAGAAAACGCCCATTATATTTTTCACACAGTGAGTGGTTGGTTGGCTTAATGTATTTGACTATGTGTTGGAGGACAGAGAAATAGCCTCTTATACTTTTAGGCAGATATTACATGCCAATTACCTTGGCCTCTGACTTTCTTATGTAAGGTGGGTATTGAAAAGTTGGCTGTGCAAGATCTACTCCCTGACATGCACCCTTTAAAACTAATATCAACATGAAAAGTCAAGCAGAAGGAAAGAGACAGGAAGCATCATACACTGACACTCAAATATCACAATGGGAACTCTACCTGTAAACTGATTTGTCATTTGAAAACCCTGTAACACTAGATAAAATATGCTTAGGGATATTATGGACTGACTTGCTTTTTACGTATTTACATTTTGTAGGTTGAAAGACATGAAGAACATTAATAAATGGGGCTTGGTTCATAGTCCCAAAGCAAACCCACTGCGATCAAAACCACAATGACATAGACTACTCTAATGACAGGGATGACAGCATCAGATTCTATTGTGAAGACCTGGATCAACAAACATCTGATTCAAAGCACCATGTTCATGAACACAGACATCACTGGTCAGCCCAGATTCACATGGGGGGTGAAAAACCTAATCTGTCTCTGCAAACTACAAAACCACCTTGGCAGTTGCCTAATTTCCCTGAGAGCCATGGTTTTACTTGGCAGTTGGGTCTGAGAGGCCTTGAAGTGGGCAATTAGCTTGTTGGATATACAGTGTACTTTGTACCTCTTCATTACTACATCTTCTGTCAGCTCAAGCAGAACAGAAGAGCTTTCAATGTCAATGGCTTTGACCATTTGGGATCTTGAAGCAGAATTTCTTAACTCATTCATTTCTACTGCTTCTCAATTGATCAACTGTTATAAAAACATGACTGTCTTGTAGGTTTGTAAAACACTGTAGTTTCTTAGAACAGACAGGAAAAATGCTAAATTATCAAAAAAAATTTTTTTAAAGGGAGGAGAGCCGGGCATGGTGGCGCACGTTTGTAATCCCAGCATTTGGGAGGCTGAGACCGGAGGATCTGGGTTCGCGGCCAGCCTCAGCTACTTAGGCCCTCCGCAACTTAGTGAGACCCTGTTTCAAAAATAAAGAATAAAAAATAGGGCTGGGGATGTAGCTCAGAGGTAGAATGCCTCTGGGTTCCATCCCCAGTACTGCAAAAAAAAAAAAAGGAGAAGGGAGAAATAATAATTAGAAATATATGTTAGTAATTTAACACACTCAATGTGGCAATAAACTCTAGGTTCATAGCTGATAGTTACATGTAGAATATTTCAAAGAAAATTGAAAAATGTTAAAAAAGGCTAACTGTTCTGGCATCACCTTCCAAAAATTATATAAAGGGCACCAATCAAATCAGAACTCACTATCCGAATCCATTTAAAAAAGCAACATACTTTTTTCCCCCTTTATGGGGGTTTCTAGGCTTTTAGAAAGGTGATATAGAGTGGAAATTTAAAGTGAAGGCTATGGAGTCAGAATGCCTGGTTTGAACACAGGTGAATCTGGGTGTCCAAAAGTTGAACTCCTTCTTGATGATGAAGATGGTGGAGGTAGCCGGGAATGGTGGCACATGTTTGTGATCCCAGCCTTTGGGAGGCTGAGACCGGAGGAAAGAGGTTCATGGCCAGCCTCAGCTACCTAGTGAGGCCCGCCACAACTTAGTGAGACCCTGTTTCAAAATAAAGAATAGAAAATAGGGCTGGAGGTATAGCTTGGAGGTAAAATGCCCCTAAGTTCAATCCCCAGTACCGCAAAAAAAAAGAAAAGAAAAAAAAAAAGATGGTGGTGGTATTGATTATAGTTACCCTAACAAAAAAAGAGGCAGTCAGGAAGGATGATTTGGTAATCAAAGTCAGGGGAGCCTTGTATATGGACACTGACTTCTGAGACTTCCCTATTTGAGGAATGTTTTACATCTCTATCCTTTCCAAGTAGCATCAAAGCCAATTATTCTCCTCAAAAATCTTCCCAAGTCTGTATTGATTTCAGTTAAATGTCATTATATCCCTAATTTTGATCACCATCTACTAGTTAGATCCAGTTTGAACAGTCTGCCTACTAGAGAACTGTAACAGCTTCTTCTGCATAGGAAGTACAGCATATTGATCAGACAGCCTCAGGTAGGGTCCCCTGAGGTGGTGTGGACAGGTTTAATCTAATAGTGGGCTGAAATTCCAATAGTAGCTTTGCAGGGATCCCTAGTCACAAATTTCAATGCCCTGCTCAAAGAAGTTGCAAAACCCTTACTGAACTCTATCCAGTTGCCAACTGGGAATATCTAGAAAACTAATAAAAAGGAGAACAAAACATGTAGAACTGCATGGCTGAATAATTACAATCTCCGTGGGTTCTGGTTTAAAGTGAAGTCACCAATTAATTGCAAGCACAACTCATATAACTTTGCAGTAGTTGGCTAACTAAAAAAATATTTTATGAT
>PVLC010029297.1:0-20320 GCA_004027655.1 Graphiurus murinus
GTGTGTGTGTGTGGTATGGATGTGTGTGTGTGTGTAGTGTGTGTGTGTGTGTGTGTGTGTGTGTGTGTGGTGCTGAGGGTTTAACCCTGGGCCTTGCACGTGCCGGTCAAGCCTTTGGCCACTGAGCCAACCCCTCACCCCTAGTTTTTATTCTTTATTTTGAAACAGGGTCTCACTAAGTTGTGGAGGGTCTCACTATGTAGCTGAGGCTGGCCACAAACCTGCGTTCCTCCTGTCTCAGCCTCTCAAGTACTGAGATTACAAGTGTGCAATACCACGCCCCACTAGTACTGTCTTGAAAGTTGAAAATATGTACACCCTGTGGCCTTGTGATTCTATTCATACGAAATATTGGGGACATATATCAATGCGAAAAGATGCGTAAGATACATATATATCTAAGATTCTATATATATGGAATATTGGGGATATATATATATATGATATATATATATCATATCAATGTAAAAAGATGCAAGAGAGCCAGGCGTGGTGGCACATGCTTGTAATCCCAGCATTTGGGAGGCTGAGGCCGGAGGATGGGGATTCGCAGCCAGCCCCAGCTACCTAGTGAGGCCCTCCGCAGCTTAGTGAGACCCTGTTTCAAAATAAAAAAAAATAGGGCTGGGGGTATAGCTCGGAGGTAGAATGCCCCTGAGTTCAATCCCCAGTACCGAAAAAAAAAAAAGATGCGAAAGAATGTATATAGAAGAAAAAAAAATATTTTTTTTTGCGGTACTAGGGATTGAACTCAGGGGCATTCTATCTCCGAGCTATACCCCAGCCCTATTTTTTATTCTTTATTTTGAAACAGGGTCTCACTAAGTTGCGAAGTGCCTTACTAAGTAGCTGAGGCTGGCTGCGAACCCGGATCCTCCGGTCTCAGCCTCCCAAATGCTGGGATTACAAGCATGTGCCACCACGCCCAGCTATATAGAAGAAATTTTGAAATAGAAAAATTGACATAGGCTGAAACTGGGCAGAACCCAGATGTCCACCAGCAATGGCATGGATCATTTACTTTGCTGCGCAGAAGCTTTTTAATTTAATGTCATTCCATATACTAAGTCTTGCTTTATTTTACTGAGCTTTGAGAGGTCTTGTGGAGGAAGTTTCTACTGGTGCCTCTATGAGGGAGCATTGGTCCTGTGCCCTCTTCTAGTAATTTCAAAGTCTCTGGTCTAATTTCTAGGTGTTTGATCCATCTTGAGTTGACTCCTGTGCAGAGCGAGAGGTTGGAGTTTGATTCCATTCTTCTACAAAAGAGTAAGCAGTTTTCCCAGCACCATTTGTTGAAAAAGCTGTCTTTTCTCCACGGTATGTTTTTGGCACCTTTGAAACCATGAAGAGTCCAAAGAGAGAGCCTACAGAATGGGAGAGAATCTTTGCCAGCTACTCTTCTGATAGAGGCCTAATATCTAGAATATACAAAGAATGTAAAAAACTTAACACTAAAAAACCAAAGAACTCAATAAAAAAAAAAAAAGGGCAACTGAACTGAATAGACACTTCACAAAAAGAAGAGATACAAATGATCAATAAATATATGAAAAAATGTTCAACATCATTAGCAATCAGGGAGATGCAAATAAAAACTACATTGAGATTCTAAGTTCAGTTAGAATGTCAATCATCAAGAATACAAACATTAAGCCGGGTGTGGTGGCAGTGCATGCTTGTAGTCCCAGTACTTGGGAGGCTGAGACCCTGTTTCAAAATAAAGAATAAAAAATAGGGCTGGGGAGCCGGGCGTGGTGGCGCACGCTTGTAATCCCAGCATTCGGGAGGCTGAGACCAGAGGATCCCGGTTCGTGGCCAGCCTCAGCTACCTAGTGAGGCACTCCGCAACTTAGTGAGACTCGGTTTCAAAATAAAGAATAAAAAATAGGGCTGGGGGTGTAGCTCGGAGGTAGAATGCTCCTGAGTTCAATCCCCAGTACCGCAAAAAAAAAAAAAAAAAAAAAATAGGGCTGGGGGTGTAGCTTGGAGGTAGGATGTCCCTGGGTTCCATCCCCAGTACCGCAAAAAAAACAAAACAAAACAGTGTGACCTTAGCAACATGCATGCAAAGACAGCTCTGGGGCTTAATGATGTCTCACATTAGGCCAGAAAACATAAAGTACCAAAATCTGTTGTTTGCCAGGGCTGCCAAAACTAAGTGCCATTGCTGGACAACCTTTAAGGCACAGAAATGGATTGTCTCACGGTGCTGGGGGCCAAACTTCCAAAGCCACGCTCCCTCCGTTCCGTGTGAAACCCCTAGGGGGCCGTGCCCTCCCGCCTCCTCCCAGCTTCCCGCGTTCCTCGACTTGTGCAGACAGGCCACTCGCCTTCTGACCTCACGGGCAGCCTCGCGCGTCCTGTGGGCCAAACGCTGCCTGTGGACATGGATTCGAACAAAGACAGATTGGTTGATAACAAATAAAACCCAGGCGCGTTTACACAGCAATCCAGATGCCCTCCGGCCGGTGCCATTGTGAACACAGCTTAGACTCTTCCAAAGGGCAGGTGACAGCCTTGTCACAGAGGTGTGTAGATGGGTCGTCGTGTCCTCCTCCAAGGATAAGCACAGGAGAAGGGTGAGCGCTAGTGTCCCGGGGAAAGCTCATGGACTGACGACGTACACAGGTCCAGATGTGAAAGGACTGAGCTAGGGTTCTGACCCCATCTTGGGACAAACCCAACCACGTGAAAGCACGCACCAGGTGTAAATGTAGGCCAGCGGGGGACGGCCAGAGGAGACAGGTCGCTGGGGGTGTGGCCTCAGGGACCATATACGTCCCTGATGCCTTCCTCCTCTTCTCTCCACCTGCCCCCCCCCTCCACGAGCTAGGCAGCTTTCCTCCCCACGCCCCGCACCATGATGCTTTCCCCTTGGAGCCGGCCCACCGTGGACGAACCTCTGAAACCATGAGACAAATAATCCCTTCTGCCTCTAACTTGTGCTTTCAGGTATTTTGGTATTTTTTAGCCACAAAAAAAGCTAAATACAACAGTGAGGAACCAGGCTCTGAGCACAGAGGTGGGCGCTCAGAGCAGATGCCACCGTAGGGAGCGGGGTTGAGGGAGGGCAAGGCAAGGAGAGGCAGGCTCCGTTCGGATCGGAGCCCCTTGTACTTCTGGGGGTTGGGGCCGGCGGTCCCCCGTGTGGCCGGGGCCCTGGGCAGCATTGCCGACGTCCCAGTCAGCAGTTCTCGGGCCCCTGGGTCTCTGCAGAGCCGCCGGCCGCACTCCCAAGGACTTCCTACGGCTCTGACAATTTCCTCAGCCACCAGGGGAGGATTTGCCAGGGATATTTGTGGAGACTCTTGGCGGCCAGACACGCGTTGGCTGAGGCAGTGTCTACCACGGCCCCTGGCCGCACGCGTCCACCCGCCTTCCTGTGGTTTCTGCGACTGTCCTCGCCCCACGCGCTGATTAGAGTTCTAATTTTCAGTAATATTTCTCACATGAGCAGTTTTTCACTGAGGAGAGTCCCCCGAATTGCCATCTTCGTTTATTTTCTGTTTATAGAGAGGGGCACGCGGTCATCCATCCGTTCACAACCCCGGCTCCGCCGCAGCTCGGCTCCACTCCGCTTTACCCAAACCTTCGTCCTCCCAGCAAACAACCCCAGCGGCTAATTCATTTTTTTCTTTTATCACTGACACACAGCATTTGCCTTTTTTGGATGATTACCTACAAAGCTACTAATCCTTTTTTTGGCGGGGGTAAGGGGGATCGAACTTGGGCATTCTACCTCTGAGCTACACCCCAGCGTGCCCCCTTTTTTTTCTAATTTGAAACATGATCTCGCTAAATTGCTGAGGCTGGTCTTGAACCCCTTATCTTCCTGTCTCAGAATCCCAAATACTGGGATTACAGGTGTGCACCACCATACCTGGCTACTACTTTTTTTGTCTCTCCCCCCCCCAACCCCCCTGTGGTACTGAGGATTGAATAGCAGCTTTCTACTTCAGACCTACACACCCAGCCCTATTTTATTTTATTTATTTTGAAACAGGGTCTCACTAAGTTGCTGAGGCTGACCTCGAACCTGCAGTCCTTCTGCTTCTGTCTCAGTCTCCCAAGTACTGAGAGCACAGGCAGGTATCACCGTGCCTGGCTACTAGTCCCTTTAAAGTTTTTAATAGGGCTGGGGTGTAGCTCAGCGGTGGAACATGTGCCTATCCTGGACCTAATCCTTAACTACACGTATAAAACACAAAATAAATTAATTGAAGTACACACACACACAAATTGAAGTACAGTATATACTCAATTATTACTCTTTTTACTAATCATTTCTGATGCGAGGGAAAAACCCAGAGCCTCATACATGCTGGATAAGTGCTCTACCACTGAGCTACACCCCCAGCTAATATGTAATCAATCAAAGAGATTTCAGTCCAGCCAGGCATGGTGGTGCACCCCTCTAATCCCAGTACTTGGGAGGGTGAGACAGGAGGATCGCAGGTTCGAGGACAGCCTCAGCGAGTAGTGAGACTCTTATCAACCTAGCAAGACCCAGTTAAAAGGACTGTGAGGCCCAAACTAAAAATAAAATAGGGCTGGAGGTTTTAGCTCAGAACCAGTATGCCTCTGGGTTCAATCTGCAGCATCAAAAAAGGAAAAAGTGTCTTCGTTAGTTGCGACGCTCTCGCTCACGAGTGACGTTTCAGCTTGCCGGTTGGTGGAGACTGTGCTTGGAAGAGGACCAAGGACACAAGCCTGGGCCACAGTTGTATTTGTTTTTGTTTCTGGTACTAGGAATGAACCCAGGGACATTCAACCTCCAAGCTACACCCCCAGCTTTTTTATTTTGACACAGGATCTCACTAAGTTGCTGAGGGTCTTGTTAAATTGCTGAGGCTGGCCTTGAACCTTTGATCCTCCTGTCTCAGCCTCCCTAGTACTGGGATTGCAGGCATGTACCACCAGGCCTGACCACAGTTGTATTGTTTGCATGAGAAAAGTGGGCCGTGAGGGACCTCAGGTCACTGTCACAGAGCAGGAAGACGAGGCAGCTCGGGGCTGGCTTTCACTCTGAGCTGAGCCAGCAGGCAAGCTGAAGCCACAGCTGCAGCCGCAGCCTTCCAGCACTTTCCCTGGCCCCTGCCCTGCACTCGCTCTGAAAGACAGTCTTCTTTGTTTCACAGCAGGAAGAAGTCACCAAGCCCGTGGAATCCGCGTCTTTGGCCAGTACTCTGGCTGCCGGGCCATTTTCTCCATGGTTGTTGGTCCAGATGTGCCTGCCACCTGTGCCTGCAGTGTTCTGGGCACCAGGACCCCCTCTGGAGCCCTGGGTGTGTGGGCACAGCAGCCGGGAGCTTGCTGAGCTGCATCGGGGCCGGGAGAGCCCGGGCCGCCATGCCCAGACAGCGCCACCTCCACCAAGACCAGCTGTCCTTCCAGAGCACTGGGGTCTCTCCTTTGCAGCCTGCAAAACCTTCCACACTCCTTGAACTCACAGCAGAGTGACAGCTGCCATTTTTGCAAATGGGGCCCCGAGCTCCTGGCATCGGTGAGAAGTCGAAGGACTGGCTGCTCCAAGGCCGTCCCTGGTCCCGATCCAAGCGTGGCGGTGGCTTCCTGGAAGCAGACACGGCGCTGGGGGACGGAGGGCGGGCAGCCACCTTCTCTGGCTCCTGCCACTGCTGGGCTTTGCCAAGGGCCCGCATAAATCGCTAACAAAGTTCCTGCTGCCCTGCAGTTTCCCAAGTGCTGAGCAAACACCAGCCGATTCCTTGGTCCTCCAGACGACGCTGGGAGGCCACGGCGCGTCATTGTGACCACCGATGACCGCTGTCCCGCTGGGCAAGGGCTCCCCAGCAGGGAGAGCCGGTCCTGTTTCCTGTTCTGCAGAGGGGGCGCCCGAGGGGGGCTAAGCTGTGGGGCTGGGAGCCCCAGGAGCAGGAGAAGCCAGATCTGTGGTGCTCCACGACGCTTGCTCCTGGCCTGGCCGCGTGACCCTTGGTGTCATGACCAGAGCCACTAGGGCTGGCTCCCGGGGGCCCCTGCACCCGCAAGAGGTGGACATTCAGTTAGTCAGTTGTCAACCTAATCTTGCAGTGCTTCGAATGGAACCCACACACGAGGGCTTCACACATGAGGCAAGGACGGCCACCGAATTCCGTCCCCAGCCCTGTTGATACTTATTTATTATTATTATTCCTTGTACCTGGAATTGAATCCAAGCGCATTCTACCCCGGAGCTACACCCCTAGCTCTTTATATTTTATTTTTTAGTTTGAAACAGGGTCTAAGTTGTGGAGGCTGGCCTCCAATCTGTCTGTGATCCTCCTGTCTCAGCCTCCCAAATGCTGGGATTACCAGGTGCATACCACAACACCTGGATCAACGTTGATTTATTTGTTTATTCTACTAGGGATTGAATCCAAGGGGTGTTCTACTTCTGAGATAGACTCCCCAGCTTTTTTAATTTTTATTTCGAAGCAGGTTCTTGATAAGTTGCTGAGGCTGGCCTCGAACCTTCAATCCTCCAGTCTCAGCCTCCCAAGGACTGGGATCATAGGCCTGTGCCACTGCACCCAGTCCCAGTTGATATTTATTTATTTATTTCGGTACTGGAGGTTGAACCCAGAGGCATTCCACCTCTGGTCTATACCTCCAGCCCTATTTTATTTTTTAAATTTGGAAACAGAGTCTCACTAAGTTGCGGGAGGCCTCATGAGGTTGCTGAGGCTGGCATTGAACCTGTGATTCTCCTGTCTCAGCCTCCCAAGTACTGTCATTAGAGGTGTGTGCCATTGTGCCCAGCTCTATTGGTATTTATTTTAAAGAAATACCATGGAAATCAGAAAATTAAGAGTGAACTAGATGGATTTCCTTCCTTTTTCTCCCCTTCCTTCCTTCCTTCCTTCCTTCCTTCCTTCCTTCCTTCCTTCCTTCCTTCCTATCTTTCCTCCATTTGTGCTGGGGATTGAGCCCAGGGTCACTCTACCACTGAGCTACATCCCAAGCCCTGTTTTAACTTTATTTTGTGTCTGTCTCACTAAGTTACCCGGGCAAGCATTGACCCTCCGCCTCTTGAATAGCTGGGATTGCAGGCATGCACTACTGCACCTGGCTTCTTTTCTTTTTTTTCTTGTCTCAGTGCTGAGGATCGAACCCAGGTCCCCCACACACTAGGCGAGGAATCCTTCCTTCCTGCCACAGTGCTACAGATGGAACCAGGGCCTCCACACAGGAGGCAAGCCGTTGTACCAGTGAGCTGCACCCCAGCACACGAACTTGGTTCTAAAGAAAATAGATACAAGACACGAACAGAAAAAAGAGAAAAAACCATATCAGGGAAATCTTTTATCTCTTTTTGGTACTGGGGACTGCACTTCTACCACTGAGCACTACCTTTTTATTTGGGATGGAACCCTGGGGCATTCTATCTCTGAGCTACACCCCAGCCCTATATTTTAATTTTCATTTTGAAACAGGGTCTCACTAGTTTGATGAGAGTCTCACTACTTGCTGAGGTTGTCTTTGAACCTGTGATCCTCCTGTCTCAGCCTTCCAAGTACTAGGATTATAGGCATGCACCACCACACCTGGCTTTCTTTCTTTCTTTATTATTATTATTATTTTTTTGGTACTGGGGATGGAACCTGGGGGCATTTTACCTCCAAGCTACACCCCCAGTCCTTTTTTTATTCTTTATTTTGAAACAGGGTCTCACTAAGTTGCGGAGTGCCTCACTAAGCAGCTGAGGCTGGCCGCGAACCCAGATCCTCCGGTCTCAGCCTCCCAAATGCTGGGATTACAATCGTGCGCCACCACCCCTGGCTGCCTGGCTTTATTTTTAATTTTTGAAATAGCATCTTAGTTGGGTGGTGCACATTTGTAATTCCAGTACTTAGGGGGCTGAGACAGGAGGATCACGGGCTTGCAGCCAGCCTTAACTACTTACTTGCTGAGGCTGTCCTTGAACCTGTGATTCTCCTGCCTCAGCCCCCCCAAATACTGGGATTATAGGCATATGCCACCATGCCTAGAAAAGTTTTTCTTTTCTTTTGAGTGCTAGGGGTTAAACCCAGGACCTCACACATGCGAGGTAGGCACTTTACCCCTGAGCTGCACTCCCAGTCCTTACAATGGTAGTAAAATACAGTTTCCTAATACATAGGTAAAAATAATTTTAAAAAATTAATAATTCTGATAAGCATATCAGGTGTAGATAACAGAACATAAACCCATATATGCTCCTATAATATGGTACAGTTTACTTGTATTTTTGGAAATTATTGTTAATGCCACAGAAATACATAGATTCACTTTTAGCAGCTCAGAAAGTATTTCATTACATTCTACTCTGAAAAAAGTGAACAGTTAGTCTTTAGGATTGAAAAACATATTTCAGAAAAATCTTTATGTCTTCTTTCAGTCAATCACATCTGAGTGTATGCTTTTAATTTATTTCAATATTTTTGCCATGTGTAGTTAGATCTGAAGAAAAAAAAATCCCCCATGATAGAATATGTTCTATAGAAAATTGCTACAGTTCAGCATTTACACAGACGACAATTACCAGAGGGAAGACCTAGATTCTGCTTCATTTTCTGCAGTTATAAAAAGCAGATGTCTATTTTCATTTGGGGAACAGAGCACATTTTATTAAAAATCAGATTAAAAGACACAGATAGCTGGTACTGTTCATATGTGGTTTCAAACACTGGAGATTTTCTTTTTTCTGGTGCTGAGGATTAATTCAGAGCCTTATACATGTTAAACACGTGCTTGGCCACTGACTTATACCCCTAGCCTGGAGAATGTTCTTAGTGCATTATTATTATTATTATTGTTATTGTTATTGTTATTGTTATTGTTATTTTTTGCAGTACTGGGGATTGAACCCAGGGGCATTCTACTCTGAACTACACCCCTAGTCTTATATTTTATTCTTTATTTTGAAACAGGGTCTCACTAAGTTGCAGAGGGCCTCACTAAATAGCTGAGGCTGGCTTTGAACCTGCGATCCTCCTGTCTCAGCCTCCCAAGTACTGGATTACAAGCGTGTGCCACCACACCCGGCCTTAGTGTACTATTTTATTTTTGCTCATGTATTAAATGAATAAAAAAGAATAGAGACCACGCTGCATGAGTGATTTCTGGTGCTGCTGTTTCTCTAATTGGTGACAGCTTCATCCTTCCGGTTGCTCAGGCCCACAGTTTTGGAATTTGGGGGGTTTCCTACAGGAAGTGCTTTCGCCAACCTCTGGGCCTCTCGGGACCTTGCCTCAGCTCACCGGCTCTGCATTAGCGTCGGTCGCCTGCTCTGGTCTGCTCTCCCAGCTCAGGGGCCGAGCCTCCCCTGTCGCCGTCCTGTTCTGAGCCCTGCAACCGCCCCACCTCACGCTGAGTGCCAGCAAGGTGCTGGGGGGGGGGGCACCCACTCCTCTCCCTCATCGCCGCACACGCTCACAGCCTGCTATGTTCCTCCTCCCCCCTAGCTGTGTTGCCATTTAACTTGGCTTCACTTGTCAACTGTCTGTCTTCTGCCCCTGGAACATGAAAATAGGGCTGGGGGTGCAGCTCAGGGGTCGAATGCTTGCCTTGCACACAGGAGGCTCCAGGTTTGGCACCCAGCACCCCAAGAAAAAAAATACATATAGGGAAACATATATATGGAAACATAGATTCCCAGGGGCCGGGATTTGCTCTCATGTGGCTCAGCACTGTACCCCCGGACTGATAGCAGTGTCTGCCATAGATTGGTGACCCACAGGTCTTTTCTAAACGAATGAATAAGCGCACACTTGTAATCCCAGTACATGGGAGGCTGAGACAGGAGGATCACAGGTTTGAGCCCAGCTCTAGCCACTTAGCAAGACCCTGTTTAAAAACAAAAATTAAGGAGGGCTGGGGGTATAGCTTAGAAGTAGAATGACCCTGGGTTCAATCCTCAGTACCGTACACACACATAAAAAGATTAACTATTTCTGTACATTTTTATTTATAAAGCATTCTCCTCCTCCTCCTCCTCCTCCTCCTCCTCCTCCTCCTCTTCCTCCTCCTCCTCCTTCTCCTTCATCCTTTGGTGCTGGGGATGGAATCCAGGAGCATTTTGTCTGTGAGCTACACTCCCATCCCTTTTTAATTTTTGGTACTGCAAATTGAACCCAGGGCGTTCTACCTCTGAGTTACACCCCAGCCCTATTTCATTTTTATTCTTGAAACAGGGTCTCACTAGGTTGATGAGAATCCCACTACTTGCTGAGGCTGTCCTCGAACCTGCTATCCTCCTGCCTCAGCCTCCCAAGTACTGGAATTATAGGCATGCACCACCACACCCAGCTTCCCGTTTTAATTTGAAACAGGATCTCACTAAGTTGCTGAGTCTGGTCTTGAACCTGTGATCCTCCGGCCTCAGCCTCCCAAGGGATTACAGGAGTGCGCCCCCATGCCAGGTGCAGTTGAGCCAAAGCCCAGGGGGTTGGAGGCTTGTTGCCTCGACCTTCTGTCATCAGACCCCCCGGTGACCTTTCTTAGGTTGTGCCGCTGTTACTCCTTGGGACGCCCCTCTTTTTCTTTTCTTTTTTCCTTTTTTTTCGGTACTGGGGATTGAACCCAGGGGCATTCTACCTCTGAGCTACACCCCCAGTCCTTTTTTTATTCTTTATTTTGAAACAGGGTCTCGCTAAGTTGCGGAGGGCCTCACTAAGTAGCAGAGGCTGGCCGCAAACCTGGATCCTCCTGTCTCAGCCTCCCAAATGCTGGGATTACAAGTGTGCGCCACCACACCCACCTAAAGGCGCCCATCTTTTTATGGGTCTCAGGAGAGGGGTCCCTCCATTCGGTGGTCTGGTGTGTTTGATAAGTCCTTGGGTCTGCTTTTTCTGATATGGCCCATGCTTCCAAGTGCTTGTGATTGAATCTGATACTCCCACAGCCGGTCATTCTTATTCAGCTTGTGTCTTGCGGCTGTGCCGTGGCTGCAGGTGGCGCTCGTTGTACCAACGAGGTGTAGCGTGGTTCAATCTCAGCACTTTTTTCTCAACATGGAGTCGCTGACGACAAACCACTGCTTTACAAAACGGAAGAACTCAACAAGGTACAGCGCTGCTGATCCATTCCCCGTGGAGCCTCAGAGGGGCACAGCCGGCTCTCCACTGTGGCTGTCAGCGTCTCAGAAGGTCCCAAAACAGACGGGTAAGTAGCTGCCGATTCCAAGCAAAGCGGTAAGAAAAAACAGAATCGGTGCTTGTATGGCACCTCCAAATACAGTCCCGACTCCAAGGCCTATGTTGCTTTCTGTTGTTTGCGGTAGAACTCTGGCTGGACATTAATGATTTGTAAATGTCTTTTAGTATAGCAGTTAATTTTGTCACATGTACTAATTTTTTATTTTGAAGCAGGGTCTCACTAAGTTGAGGAGGGCCTTACTAAGTTACTGAGGCTGGCTGTGAACCTGCAATCCTCCTGTCTCAGCCTCCCAAGTACTGGGATTCCAAGTGTGCACCACCACGCTCAGCTTGCACCTGGTTGAAAATACGCAAACAACCAGGCTGGGTGGCACCCCTGGGGTAGAATGCCCCTGGGTTCAATCCCTCTTACTACAAATAAATAAATAAATAAATAAATAAATAAATAAATAAATAAATAATACTAACAAGCTGGGTGTGATGGCTCATACTTGTAATCCCAGTACTTAGGTTAAATTCAGCAGTTTAGCAAGACCCTTAGCAACTTAGACTTTGTTTCAAAATAAAGAATAAAAAAAGGATTTTGGGGTGTAGCTCAGAGGTAGTACAGTCCTGGATTCGATCCCCAGTACCAAAAATAAAATATACAAGCAGCTGAGTGCTTCCTGGAACACGCTGCCTCCCTCCAGTTCCCCCTTCTCCCTCCTGTCTCCTTGCACCGCTAACTTAATCCTTGCAAACTCCCGTTTCTCTGCGCTTTATCTATATGTTTATCCCAAACTTTCAAAACAGTGTTGTTTGTTATGCAAACGTCGAAGCCAGGTAAGATCCTTTGGTTTCCGCTCTCCAGGGCTGTGTCCCTGAGTGATTACCCAACAGAGCTCGGCGGGGCCCCCATGGTTATCGCCCATCGTGCCCTGTGGGTGGCCGCGTCTTTGCAGGCTGCGACAGATCCAGGCCTGTCAGGGCTCTTCATCCTGCACGTATCTCTGTGGCTGGAGCGCAGGTTTTCAGGCACCACGGAGAAGTTGAGCAATCACCTGGGAGCAGTCGCCTCGGAGACTTGCTGGCTGCCTCGCCATAGAAACCAGAGGAGGGGAGGGAGGAGGAGGAGAAGGAGGAGGAGGAGGAGGAGGAGGAGGAGGAGGAGGAGGAGGAGGAGGCTGCCTCCAGAGCTCACCGTGCTCCCGCTGCCGGGAGGCCCGTTACCGACTTAGGCAGAGAAGGGGGACATCCAGCCTCAGCCTAGCCGTCAGGGCCTGTTGACGTCTGTGACAGTCTCTCCTGGGAATGTCCCCCAAAGCCTCCTCTGTTGGACGCATGTCCCTGGTGCTGCTGGCTCAGAGGTGTGGCCTGGCTTTGAGAACATGTGTCCCCGTCCCCTCCTCTTGCGCCTTCTCTGTGGAGCTCCGCTTTCCTCCGCCGCCGCCCCTCCCACTACAGTGTCTGCCTTGGAGCTGGCCAATGGACTGTACCTCCGAAAGTGTGAGCCAAATAGACTTTTCTCCTCCGTGCTGCTCCTGCCAAGTATTTTTGGTCAAAGCAGTGGGAAAGGGGACGAAAACCCCATCATAAAGACAGAAACGGTGTTGTTAAAAACATGTGGAAATCGAGCCGGGCGTGGTGGTGCACGCTGGTAATCCCAGCATTCGGGAGGCTGAGACCGGAGGATCTGGGTTCTCGACCAGCCTCAACTACCTACTGAGGCACTCCGCAACTTAGTGAGACCCTGTTTCAAAATAAAGAATAAAAAATAGGGTTGGGGGTGTAGCTCAGAGGTAGAATGCCCCTGAGTTCAATCCCCAGTAACTGTAAAAAAAAAAAAAAAAAAAAAAAAAAAAAAAGTGGAAATCCTTTACCGCAAGGGGTAGCTGTTGAGGACCCGCATGCAGGGTGCGGCTCATTGAATGCCGACAGCACAGAAGGCTGGCTTTGGGGTTTCAGAGACTGTGGACTCGAGGGGACCGAGGTTCGGTTCCTGGCTTTGAACCTTAAATGCCGCTGGCTGTTGTCAACTTCACGTGTGTGAGCCTGTTTGCCAAGGGGGGAAGGTATCTACGCTATAGATCTTGTGGGTTGACCAGCCTCCCACACACAGCCTGCTTGGTCACAGCGGGGACTAGATAAATGGCTGCCCTTCCCCCGCCCTCCCCCTGCTCTGCTCCCACTCCCAGGGGGTTTCTGTGCTCCGAACTCTTGCCGATCCTGATTCCAGCAGGCCTGCACCAACAGCTGCAGATTGACCTTGTCTTCAAATGCCTTTTTTTTTTTTTTTTTTTTCAACTATGGTTTCTGGAAAGAAGCCAGCTGTCTCTCCATCTTGCTTTTCCTGGCTGGAATTTTTGCGTTTCAAGTTATTTTACCTTTCCAGCTTGAGCTAAAAAGAATAATTTCCCTTTTTTTCTCTTGCTGTGTCATGCTTCAAGGCTTTAGAGAGAAGGGCTGGTCTTATTCCCTGCAAGCCTGGTAGGCTGGAGGGAGCTGAAGATGGTAAAAATTCTGTTTTATGATTATGGAGAGCCCGAGAAGTATCCTGCACCATGGAACTTGATACTCGAATGTGCTTTATTTTATTTTATTTTATTTTATTTTTTGTAGTACTAGGGTGGAACCCACGGGCCTTCTACCTCCAGGCTACACCCCTAGACCTATTTGATATTTTATTTGGAAACAGGATCTCACTAAGTTGCTGAGGCTGACTTTAAACCTGCGATCCTCCTGTCTCAGCCTCCCAAGCACTGGGATTACAAGTGTGTGTGCCACTCCACCTGGTGCATGTGCTTTATTTTAGTTACTGTTAGCATTAGTTTCCTTGGCCAAGTTTTAAAAAGAATTGTGGAAAGAAGAGCTTCGTCTGATCCCTCTAGCTTCTATTGTGTGTATATACATAGGAATGATATTAGAGACAAGACGGTTATTTCATCCATTAAAAATCATGTAGCCGGGCGTGGTGGCGCACGCTTGTAATCCCGGCATTCGGGAGGCTGAGACCAAAGGATCCGGGTTCGAGGCCAGCCTCAGCTACCTACTGAGGCACTCCGCAACTTAGTGAGACTCGATTTCAAAATAAAGATAAAAAATAGGGCTGGGGGTGTAGCTCGGAGGTAGAATGCCCCTGAGTTTAATCCCTAGTACTGCAAAAAAAAAAAAAAAATCATGTGTGTGGCCGGGTATGGTAGCACCCGCTTGTAATCCTAATATGTGGGAGGCTGAGACAGGAGGATCTCAGGTTGGTAGCCAGCCTCAGCAACTTAGACCTTAGAGTGAGGTCCTCTGCAACTTAGACCCTGTTTCAAAATAAAAGAATAAAATAGGACTGGGAGGTGTAGCTCAGAGGTAGAATTCCCCTGGGTTCAATCCCCAGGACTACCAAAAAAAAAAAAAAATGTGTGTGTACACATTTCTATTTAAATCCCAGTGACAATGATAAAATGAATAAAGGAACATGATTGACAGGTACTAATGTAGACAGAAAGTACACTAATGTGCTATCGTCACTAAGTAACCCGTGAATTGGAATTAAGGTGCAAGCCGGGCGTGGTGGTGCAAGCCTGTGATCCCAGTACTTGGGAGGCTGAGACTGGAGGATCTGGGTTCGAGGCCAGCCTCAGCTGCTTAGGCCCTCCGCAACTTAGTGAGACCCTGTTTCAAAATAAAGAATAAAGAATAGGGCCATGGCTGTAGCTTGGAGGTAGAATGCCCCCAGGTTCCATCCCCAGTACTGCAAAACAAACAAACAAACAAAAATAATTAAGGTGCAAGGTGCAATGAGCTAGGCATGGTAGTGCACGCCTGTAATCCCAGCTCCTTGGGAGGCTGAGGCAGGAGGATCACAAGTTCAAGGCCAAACTGGGCAACTTACTGAGACCCTGTCTCAAATTAAAATAAAAAGGGCTGGGGATGTAGCTCAGTGGAAGACAGCCCCTGAGTTCCATCCCTAGTGCCCCCCCCCCCACAGAATTAATGAGTATGAAATTGCCCTTTTGCTTTTTAACTCACTCCGTGTTTTAAAATTCTATGTCTATGTTTTACAAACTCGCTGAGACAATAACAGGAGATCTGCAAGGCATCACCCATGCCCTTCAAGCTTGCCTTGTTATCATAATTAAAGGACAAATAATGTCCAGTTGCTCTGAGTTTGGACGTCCACGTGCCGGCACGTGCTGGCCTGCAGGGGAAGTTTCTTTCTACAGCGATACCTTCGAGGCTCCTTCTTTTCCTCAGTGAATTTTTTATTTAGAACATCTTTAGATTTACAGAATGACATGGGCTGGGATGTAGCTCAGTGGTACAGCACTTGCCTGGTGTGTGTGAGGTCCTGGGTTTGATCCCCAGTACCACAAACAAATAAATGAATAGATAAAAACAAAAGATGTACACAACTATTACATTAGTAGAGAGGGTCCCACATACCCCATGCCCAGTTCCCTCTGTCATGAGCGTTCTTTTACGGTGGTGTGGGGGTGGAACCCAGGTCTCTAACATGCTAGGCAAGCTCTACCGCTGAGCTACAGCCCCACACTGTCATTAGAAGCTCAAGCGAGGATAGGGTACTTGTTGCAAATGATAAGCAAGTACTGATACAGTGTTGTTAAAGTCCCTGCTTTACTCGGGTTCCGATTTGTTTGTTTGTTTATTTATTTATTTATTTATTTATTTATTTATTTATTTATGGTGCTGGAGCTTGAGCCCAGGGTTGACACATAATGGGCATATACTCTGCCACTCAGCTACACCCCCAGCCCCTGGTTCCCTTTTTTATTTTTATTTTTATTTTTTGTGGTACTGAGGATTGAACCCAGGGGCATTCTACCGCCGAGCTACACCCCAGCCCTATTTTATTTATTTATTTATTTATTTATTTATTTATTTATTTATTTATTTTTTCGGTACTGGGGATTGAACTCAGGGGCATTCTACCTCCGAGGTATACCCCCAGCCCTATTTTGTGTTCTTTATTTTGAAACCGGGTCTCTCTAAGTTTCCGAGTGCCTCACTAGGTAGCTGAGGCTGGCCGCGAACCCGGATCCTCCGGTCTCAGCCTCCCAAATGCTGGGATTACAAGCGTGCGCCACCACGCCCGGCTCCTATTTTATGTTTTTATTTGGAAACAGGATCTCACTAAGTTACGGAGAGCCTCACTAAGTTGCTGAGGCTGACTTTAAACCTGTGATCCTCCTGTCTCAGCCTCCCAAGTACTGGGATTACGAGCGTGCGCCACTACGCCCGGCTTGATTCCCCATTTTTGAACTAGCGTCCTTTTCCAGTTCCAGAATTCCGTCAGGACACCCCGATGTACAGTTCTCATGGGTGCTTGGGCTCCTCTGAGTCTGTAGAACGCTCTCCTGCTGGGGTTTGTGTGTTTCTCGTGATTGGGTTTGGGGAGGAAGGCAAAGCGCTGTTCTCAGCACACCATGTCAAGGTGCACACTGTTGAATCGAATTATCACAGCTCTTGTTGACCTTGGTCCTCTGGGTTTCATGGAGTTGATCATATTTCTCCCCTGTGAGTGCCTCCCTCCTCCTCTCTGATCCTCATTTATTTTATTTTATTTTTATTTTATCCATTCTGTTGATGAGAGTCTCACTACTTGCTGAAGCTATCCTTTAGCCTGCGATCCTCCTGTCTCAGCCTCCCATGTACTGGGATTACAGGCATGCACCACCACACTTGCCTTGAACCCAGGGCAATTCTGTCTCTGAGCTATACCTAGCCCTATTTTTTTATTCTTTATTTTGAAACAGGATCTCCCTAAGTTGTGGAGGGCCTCACTAAGTAGCTGAGGCTGGCCATGAACCTGCAATCCTCCTGTCTCAGCCTCCCAAGTACTGGGATTACAGTCATGCACCACCAGACCAGCTTCCAGGTTAGCTTCCAGACCAACCAAGCTTGGAGCCCTTTCCCCACTCCGGGAGGTAACCCCTTCTAGACCCCTTTTCCAGGACCCTCTGTTCTATGCCATTTTCTGCTTCTGGAAATGGACCAGCTGAGATCCTTTCTCTGGAAGCACCCTTTATCACAGCCTTCTCTAGACTATACCCACACTTCCCAAAACACACCGCGTCAGTTCCCCTGTCTGTGCTTTCTGTTTGAAATCTTTCTCTCGGGAAGCCAGGACCGAGGAGGGGAGATCCTCACCCTGTAGTCTTATACCTAGGAGAGATGGTTACCCTGTAACCATGGAGCAGGTTCCATGGTGAGCCTCCAGCTCCAGAGGCCTCCGCCAGCGCTGGAGCCAGAGCGTCAGCAAGCCATCTGCGGGGCTGGGAAGCCTCCCCCGGAGCTGCTGGTGCAGAACCACCTGGCTGAGCCACAGAGCACCCCCGCAAGCTGGGGCTCGGGCCTGGCTCTGCTGCCACTGAACGCTCCAAACCCCAGTCTTGCACGAGATCATCAAGGTAGCAGATTCTGCCGGGCGTGGTGGCGCACGCTTGTAGTCCCAGTACTTAGGAGGCTGAGACAGGAGGATCGAAGGTTCTAGGACAGTCTCAGCAAAGAGACTTTCATCAACCCAGAGAGACCCTAGGTTTCCAAATAAAAATAAAATAGTGCTGGGGATGTAGCTCAGAGATAGAATGTTCCTGTGTTTAATCCCCAGTGCCACACAAAAAAATAAAAACAAACATCTGCATAGAATGACTCAAACTAAAGTAGTCCAGATGTGATTCTTACAGAAACTGGTTCTAAACGGTCGTTAAGGACACTGCAGCTGCACATCTGGAGACGGCTTGTAGCCTCGTTCTCTGCGGTTGCCCCGTGTCCCGGTCGACCCTGTGGTCACTTCAAACCTTCTTTCCCTCAGTTCTCTTCCTGCCTTCTGTTTTCCACCCTTTGTTCATATGATCACCATTTTTTTTTTTTTTTCAGTACTGGGGATTGAACTCAGCGGCATTCTACCTCCGAGCTATACCCCCAGCCCTATTTTTTATTCTTTATTTTGAAACCGGGTCTCACTAAGTTGCGGAGTGCCTCACTAGGTAGCTGAGGATGGCCGAGAACCCGGATCCTCCGGTCTCAGCCTCCCAAATGCTGGGATTACAAGTGTGCGCCACCACGCCTGGCTATGATCACCATTTATGAGAGAAATACACAGTACCATTTTCAATGCAAAATTTACAGTGCCATTTTCAAATACATGCTAGGGTAAAAAAAAAAAAATTCAAACTTCAGAAGCATATGAAGAAGCTGGGTGTGGTGGCACATACCTGTAATTCCAGTACTTGGGAGGCTAAGACAGGAGGTTGGAGGCCAGCCTCATTTATTTATTTATTTATTTATTTATTTATTTATTTACTTACTTACTTATTTATTCATTCATTTATTTTTAATTTTTTTAGTGGTACTAGGGATTGAGCCCAGGGGCATTCTACTTCCAAGCTACACCCCCAGCCCTATTTTTTTTATTCTGTATTTGGAAACAGGGCCTCACTAAGTAGCTGAAGAGGCTGGTCGTGAACCTTCAATCCTCCTGTCTCAGCCTCCCAAGTACTGGGATTACCAGCTTCACTACCATGCTCAGCAGAGGACAGCCTCATTAACTTAGTGGGACCCTGTTTCAAAATAAAGAAAAAATAAAAATGGCTGGGGGTACAGCTTATAGGTAGAATACCCCTGAGTTCACTCCCCAGTACCAAAAATAAAATAAATAACAGGCTGTGTGTATATGTATATGTATATATGCATAATCCAACCTTGGCGTTAAATAGTTAAGTCTTTTCTGAAGAGGAGGCCCTGTGTCATCGGAGCTCGTTCTCTCAGTCGCTGTCACCAGCCAGGTGGGTCCTCCTTGGGCTCACAGTGGCCATCACGCCTGCCTCTAAGTGACAAATGTCAGAGTGGCGAGGTCCTATCCTATCTCATGATGGTCTTGTCACTGCCACCTGCTGTAATACCGACCTCTTAATCAAGCGCTTAGTACTCCAATGCTTTAGATGATTTAAATCAGATGGAAACAATCTCTAGATGCCATTGGAAAGAAGCTTCGGGCTTCAAGAGTCAAGCAAACACACCGTCCCTGCCAGCCTGGAGCAGGGGTGGGAACGGGGGAGAGTTCTCCCGAGCAGAACCCCTCAGTCTGGAGTCAGGTCTGTTTTCTGTGAAAGATTCTGGGTGCGACTCCCAGGTCCTGGAATGGAAGCCAGCACACAGCGCGGCCTCTTGCAGCTGCTCCAGGTCCCAGAGGTGTCGGAGCACGGGCTTCGCGGCCTGGCACTGGCGGATCATCGCCGGCCCCCAGCCTGGCTCGTGGGAAGAGAGCAGAGGGTTGGAGCTTGGGGGAGCTCGGTGGTAGAACACTTGCCTGGTGTGGGAGGCCCTGAGCCTTAGCCCAGCCAAGAACCAGACTTACAAAACAAGTACCACAAAAAACCAACAACAACAAAACAAAAAACAAAACGGAGAGGGGGAGGCAGAGGGAGAGGGAGAGAGCGAGAACACGAACAGAACATTTTGAAAGTTTGAGAACTAATTACTTTGTCATAAAACTTGATCTGCTGTCCTGCCGAGCACGGTGGCTCACACCTGGAATTCCATACTTGGGAGGCTGAGGCAGGAAGGTCACAGGTTGGAGGCCAGCACATGGTAACTTAGTGAGACCCTCAACAACTCAACAAGACCCTGTTTCAAAATAAAAAGTAAACAGGGCTGAGAGTGTAGCTCGGAGTAGGATGCCCCCGGGTGAAAGGTCAGCTCTCAGGCAGAACAGCTTGTATTGAGATACAACCATGGGGGGGGGGGTCTCCCAGGAAAGGGTGGAGCCCGTGTCTGCCCACACGCTGAGGATTTATATAAGTTAATCAGGAGGGAAATTCAAATTCTGGCGGTAGCTCTCAGGGCAGGAGAGCAGGGGTCCTTGAGGTGGGAAGGGGTCATCGGAAGTTCCCTTGAAGTCTGTGCCAAGCAAGATATGGGGGAGTCCAGTCAGCAAGATAGGGGCACTTTTCCAGTAAGTGGAAAACCTTCACTTGAAAATGGAGTTGCCAGCCGGGCGTGGTGGCGCACGCTTGTAATCCCAGCATTCGGGAGGCTGAGACCGGAGGATCCAGGTTTGAGGCCAGACTCAGCTACCTAGTGAGGCACTTTGCAACTTAGTGAGACCTGGTTTCAAAATAAAGAATAAGAAATAGGGCTGGGGGTATAGCTCGGAGGTAGAATGCCCCTGAGTTCAACCCCCAGTACCACAAAAA
>PVLC010029298.1:0-20320 GCA_004027655.1 Graphiurus murinus
AAAAAAAAAAGAAATAGGGCTGGGGGTGTAGCTCAGAGGTAGAATGCCCCCGAGTTCCATCCCTAGTACCACACACACACAAAAAAAAGATACTGCAAGATGGGGAGGGCAGAGTGCTCTCCGACATGGAAGCCCATACTCCTCCCCTCCCCTCTGAGGAGGCTGGGGTCAGTCACCTGTCCAGGAGCTCCCAGTCCTCGCCCCCCCACTGGTCCCGGAACTCCTCAGTGTTCATTCCTCCCACGCGGTCAAAGTCGGATTTGTAGATCCCAAAGAGACCAAAGCCGTTCACTTCCCAGTAACCTGAGGGTGGAGATACCGCACTTTCAGAAGGCAGGTTCTGCAGCTTCCTCCCACAGGCACCGGGAGGCCTTGTGTGTGTGTGTGTGGGGGGGGGTACTGGTGCAGGGTCCCATCTCTCTGGGCACTCAGGGATCACCCTCTGGTGCTGGGTCATCACCTAGGAGCACCAGGCATGACTTCAGGGCACTGGGTGAGAGTCTTATGGTTCCAGCATGGCACTGGTGTTCGGGAGTCCCGGGCACTACAGGGGCATAGGTGGAGTAGGGAGAGGCCTCTGGGTCCCTGGCCCCTGCCCTGGTGGTTGGTGGGACCCCTGGTATTCCTGGTGGCACCGGGCGTTACCGTGGGGGTTGTGTGGGGAGCTGCCGCAGCCCAGCCGCATGACCACCGGTGCGAAGGCCAGCGTGCCCTCCACGCAGTGCTTTCGAATGCCGTCCAGGATGTTGGGCGGGAAGTGGATGTGCAGGTCACAGAGGAACACAATGCTGCTGGGGTCCTGGAGGTGGTGGGGGAGGTCTGAGCCCCACCCTCTCCACCCCACGACCCCCATCCAACTCCCCCAAACCGGTCTGGCCCGCATACCTCCACTGCATCCACTCCAGCTTGCAGCCCGGCAGAGCGCTCGAAGTTCCCGCTCCGTCTCAGGTACTGGTACCTGTTGGGGGTGGGGTCACAGGCATGGATCCCGGAAGTGGGGCCAAGAAACCGCACGTTCCAGGGGAGGAAAGATGGTGGTGGATGCCATTACCGGGGCAGCCGCGCCACTCGCAGGGCCTGCTCCACATCCATGTCCTCGCTCTCGAAGTCCACCAAGATGACGCTGAAGTGCGAGTCTCCGGTGCGCATGTGCAAGGCGGCCATGTCCGCCAGAAACTGCACCACCCAGCGTGCCTGGTTTTTCACTGGAGGAGGGGGTGCTGCTGAGCCGACCCAACTGGACATCGTGGTGCCCGGCCGGGGACCCTCGTCCCAGCTGCCCATCCTCGGCATTGCATCACGGACCCCCCTCCTTTCCCGGCCCCGCCCGACCCACCCGCCCGCACACCTGGCACGATGAAGTGCACCGTGACGTCCTGGCGCCAGGCCAGGCGCAGCGGCCGGCAGAGCTCTGGACGGCCATCCGGGCGCGCGGAGGCGGCGGCGGAAGGGGGATCCGGACTCTTTCCGTCGTCGGCGTCCTCCCCGACGCGGGCCCCGGGCAGTCGTAGGAAGACATACTCCGACAAGCGCAGGCGGCGGCCCCCGCGTTCCTGCAGCTCCAACTCCAGCAGGAAGCGGCTTCCGCGTGCCGAGTCCCGGCGCTTCTCCACGTTCACAATGCGAAGAAGCGCAAAGCGCCTGCGAGGTGGGGCGGGTCAGCTCATCAGCTCGGGCCAGGGCTGCACCCCTTCTTGCCCAGCCCAGGGGAACCGGAAGGCAGGGTGACTTTGTGCCTTCCCTCCCCAGGGTGGAGCAGAAGAGAGGACAGCCTGCACAGCACCAGAGGCTTCCTGAGATCTGTCTGCCCAGCCCCTCCTCCACAGGGCCTGGGGGCTCAGGAGAAGCCCCTTTCTGGCCTCCTGCAATGCCCTGGAGCTGTGGGTGGAGGAAGCTGCAGGACCTCCCCAGGGGCCCCTCTCCACCCTTCTGGTCAAACACCTCAGTCAGCCTCCCCTCCGCTTCTGCATTCCCTTGGCAGGCAGTGGTCCTCACCTTGGGAGCCCACCAGTGTGAACTCTGGGGTTCCAGATTCCCTTCAGCTCCTTTCACCCCCTACTCGGCCCAAACCAGGGACCTCTGCCACAAATGCCTTGGTCATCCTTGGGGCCAGCCACACCCTTGCACCCAAGTGGCAAAGGCGGCACCACAGCTGTGACCCCCCAGGCTGGACAGGCCCCCTCATTCCCATGGGACAGGCAGCTGCTCTCAGGAAGCCTAGAGCAAGGGCAGGCTGCCCACCCAGTCACCAGGAACCGGTGCCTCCCCCAAGCTGTGATGCCAGGCTGGTCAGGGCCATCCCATCACTGCCCTGGACCAGGCGCTTCCCCTCCAAGGTGGCAGCACATCTGTGTACAACTCATGGCCCAGCCCTGGCCCTGTCCAAAACCTTTCATGAATTGTGCCTGTGTTTTCATTCTCTGCCAGCCATCTGGCCTCCTGTCTGCATCGGCAGCCTATGTAGACCTTGCCTTCAAGGCTGGCACTACACATCGTGGCTCCTTCTGAGGGCGCCTCAGAGGACAAACAGGGTGCCTACACGGGACCAAGACAAGCTGGATTCCTGGGGCCTGGGAAACCAGACCTCGGATGAAGACCCTGTAGTGCTGTGCAGGGAAAGGAGGGGTCTAGGGGTCCTGAGCTTGACTCTTGGTGTCTGGCCCCTAGAAGGGTCTGTTTGCCCAGCATCTGGCTGAGACTGACCATGAACTCCTGCAGCTTGGATCCATCCCTGGGTTCAGGTTGAAGGTGACCAACATGGGGTTTGGAGGTACAGTAATATGGGAGCCAGCCATGGCTGGGGTTCCAGGGAGGCCCCCAACCTAGACAAGGTCCCTGAGCAGTGGGGAGCCCAAGTTAGGGGCTGCCTCCAGCTTCCCTAGGGGCGAGTACATCCACTCCTGAGCTCAGGGGACGTCTGAGAGTCCCAGAGACACCAGCATCTCCTCCCCCATGCCTCCATACCCCGCATGGCGTGCATTGAGACGCTCCATGTACTGCGCTACCACGTCCACGGCCTCGGCCTCGGGCAGCTGCAGGTTCCCCGACACGTTGCAGCGAAGGTCGTTCCAGTCGGAGCGCAGCATCTCGAAGTCCACGGCGCCCACGCTGAAGGTACGCTGCCAGTCGATGGCGTCCTCCCGCCAGCGGCCCAGCGCCGGCCCGGCAGCCTCCTCCTCCTCACTGTCCTCTGAAGCAGCGTCCTCCTCTGGGCCCCCATCCTCCTCCTCCTCACCCTCCCCAGGCAGCTGCGGCCTGGACACCTGGGACAGGCTCAGGAAGGAGGTCACAGGTTGCGCTTCTGCTGACGAGTTCAAGTCTTCCCTTGGCGCTGCCAGTCCTGTGGCATGCGCCCGGCCCTCCCAGCCCCCCTGGGTGGCCTGCGCCCGGGCTGGGGGCCTTAGCTCTGTGGCCTGGGGGCCACCGGTCCTTTGGCCTTGGGGCCGTGGTGGGCGTGGGGGTGCCCGCAGCTGTACTCTGGGCAGGGGCCTGGGGTGCAGGAAGACGCCGGGAAAGGGAGGCCAAGGTGGGTTGCGTGGTGCCCGAGGGGAAGCCCGCTGTCCTGGCCGCACCCTCGTCACATACACCTTTGAGGGAGGCCTTGGAGCTCGGCCCAAAAAGAGGGGCAGGGGGCGGGCAGCCCCAGCAGCCCAGCTCAGGGCCCGGGAGTGCCTGGGGGTCTGCTCATCCAAGGGGCTGGGTGGCGTCAGTGGGGTGGGAGTGGCTGCCATCTCCGTGTGGATGGCCAGGGCGGGAGACCTGCGGCTGATCTGTGGCAGGGACGCCTCGGTGGGCTCCAGACTGTCCAGCAGCTCCCCTTCTTCCTCATCTGCCAGGAAATCTGCAGGAAAGTGGGGTGAGCCGGCTGCACCCAGGGTGCAGGCTGGGGGCGCTGGGCGCTGGGGGCCACTCACCATCTGGGTTGAGGAAGAGGAAGGCGCGACGCTGCACCTCCTCCTCTTCATCTTCCTCCCCCTCCTCCTTGTCCATCTTCATGTATTTGTAGAAGCCAAACCTGGGGTGGGCGGAGCGTCAGAGGTCCTCCCTGCCAAGGCCCCGCCCCTCACAGGCAGGACCGCCCGCCCACCTACCTTTCCAGGTACAGCGGCGACTCGCGGTAGAAACACTTGTTGTCCGTCTCCATGTGAGTGAGGCGGGTATAGTCATTGGGATAGACGAAGGACAGGTACACCTGGGGGCGGGCAGAGGCTTAGGCTGGCGCCTGGGGGAAGGCAGGAGGCCGCTCCGGGGTCTAGGGAAGCGGCGGCAGGGCACTTACGAACTGCAGGCCCTGGTATCTGGCGATGGGAAAGTCCTTGAGAATGTAGGTGGGGGCGTAGGCGCAGGGCTCCAGCACGTCCTCCAGACTCGAAGGCTCCATCCGAGGGGCTGCGGGAGGGGCGGGCGGTCACCCTGAGGCCTGGCCCCGCCCCCACCCTCACCCCTCATGGGTCCCTTCTCACTGAGGAAGAAGGTGTCTCTGGGGTCTGGCCGGAGCATGTCAGCGCTCGGCACCTCCTGCGGCAGGTATCCCCCGACGTGGCTGGCGGGAGACTGGGGGACATGGGCCACGTGGTCCATCTTCAGGGCAGACTCATCTGGGGGCAGAAGGATGTGTGGGGCTCCTCCTCGCCACCCCCGGAGCCCATCCCATCCCGAGGCTGCCCTCTCCCGCCAGAGGTACCAGCCCCGCACCTGTGTACAGCGAGATGTGAGTGGAACCAATGACTTCGAACTTCAGGCCGGGCAGGAAAGCTCGCCACTGTGGGCAGGGACAGGAGAGAGGCTGTGTCCAGGGAGGGGATTAGTGGGGACAGTCACTCAAAGGTTGCAGGAAGCACTGGGGAGGCTGAATGGGAGGAGGGGGTCCTAGGTCCAAAAGGCTGCAAGGCCCTGGGGGGGATGCAGACCCAGCTCCTTCTGGCCTTCCCCTCTTCCAGAGACCTTCCTGGCCTGCAGGGCATGGCTGCAAACCCACCAGCTCCATGGTTTTGCAGTGCCCTCCTGAGGTCACTGCCGGCTGTGACAGGCCAGTCCCTGCACTCTGGCTAGACTCCCCTCTCTGTGCCCTGCCGCCACCCCCCACCTGGCTGCTCTTTCTGAATCTCCTTTGCAGAGGCGGCCCTGTGTCACCCCCTCAAATTGAGGTTCCTGGGGGCTGCCGGGCTCTTCTGTTCCCAGCTGATCCTTAGCCTTCTCACCAACTCCCCCAGCTTCTCCAGACACATGCGACATCCTGTGGAACTCACCACTGTCCCCCCTCGCCAGGGCTCAGGCCTTTCTTGCTGTGAAACCCCCTCCCCACCTCCAGCCCATCAGTCTTCCCTCCCCTGCCCCCCACATCTCTCCACAGTGGCCAGAGGGCTTTCCTGGAATGCAGATCCTGCTGCCTCAGTCTCAGGACAGTCTGAGCTGTCCAGCATGGCACTGCAGCACTGGCCAGGCCTGATCTGGGGTCTCTGAAGATGCTGGAAGACGTGGGTCTGTTCCCCAGGTCTTGAGTTTACATTCTACGCTTCCCACCCCAAGCTCTCTCCTCTCCACGTCTCCAGGGTACAGGGTCGCTCTTTGGTGAAGTCCCTCTGCATCCCCAGGGGGTACAGCAGACCATGGCCATGCCCTGAGCATCTGCTGTAGCTAGCCTGGATCCCTTGGGGTGAGGACACATTGAAGCAGTCCTGTCTGAAGGTGACGGGGGGGGGGGGGGTCGGGGGTCTGGACACTCACGCCCACTTCGACATGGTCGGAGCCCCGGTCGTCCTGCTTGTGAAGCAGTTCAAAGTAGTATCTCCGGGAGGCCATGAGCCTGTGGACAGGGGGAGTCAGGGGCCGTCCCTCACCACACCCAGGATTCCTGAGCAGACAGACAAGGCCAGACAGCCTGCGTGCTGCCGGCGGGCCCCTCAGGAGGTGGCAGTTGGACCAAGGTGGTGCCAGAGCCCTGTGTGCAGGGATGCACAGGCAAGGCAATGTCACCCGAGCCTCCCTTGCACATGCCAACACACGTGTGTGCACACACACACGGATGCTTGTGTACTCACCGCCGGGGCTTGGACACCTGGGAGCTGAACTTGGTGAATTCTCCAGGTGCTGTCCACTCAGAGCCGGTCTGGGGAGGGTGATACAGCAGGGGCAGGGGGTTCACCTTCTCCTTGGGGCCCCAGACCCATCCAGTCCCTATTCCCAAGAGGTTGCAGGAGGCCCAGGTGCAAATGGGGGAGGGAAGGGCCTGGGGTCCGGTACCTTGCCCACGAAGGCCACAAGCTGGGCGGCCGCTGGGCTCTCATCCAGGCTCAGCCAGAACTCAGAGTTGTCGTCAGATGCCACGGAGAACTGGACGTCTCCTAGTCCAGGGACAGGGGCTCAGGGGGCGGGCCCTCACAAAGCCCCTCCCCTGACACGCCCTCTCCCTCACCATCTCTGGCGGGGTGGATGAAGCCGAAGATCCGGAGGCCATAGTTCTTCCACTTGGGGGACACTGCCAACTTCTTCACGGTGGTGCGAGTCTGGGGAGACAGGGACCGCTGACGTGGAAGGCCACGGCTTGCCGGCCACCCGTCCAGCCCCCCTCTCCAGGACTCACGTGCGGGAAGAGCGGAAAGTGTAGGTTCCTCCTCAGGTGGCCCACGGCACCCCCACACCAGTCCTCGAACACGTGCAGGTTCACCTGCCCCTTGTACTGCGGAGGGAGGGGCTTCAGCTGCCCAGCCCCACCCCCGCCCCGCCCCCCAGCCGCTACCGCCCAGCAGAGCTCACCTCCTCCCGCCAGGGGGGCGTCTGATGGGTAAGGTTCGGCAGGGGCGGCCTCCCAGCCCCTCCGGGAAGCATGTTTGGGTCCCCAGGCTGCAGGAGAGGACCAGGCACACGCTTCACAAAGTCTCCCTTCTGCATACCTAACCACCCCACCCGGAGGACGCTTGGGAACGCAGCTGAACGAACTCCAACCCCACCCGCCCTGAACACCTTCACCACACCTCCCAGGCAGACAAGTGGCCCCTCCACGACATGCTAGCGCGCACGCGCGCGCACACACACACACGCCACCCATGCTGCTCCAGACACGGCCCCCAGACCAGAATGCTGGAGCACACGCCCTGGCTCCCATGTACGCCGCCCTCTCCGAACCCCACTCACTGCCTGCTCCTCCTCATGACTCTCACTGGAGTCCTCTGCCCTCTGCGTGGACGGCACAGCCCGGACACCTCGGCCATCTGTCACGCCAGTCAGCTTCTCGCCATCTGTGGGTGGCAGGTGAAGCGTGTCTGGGGCCCAGGTTTTCTCCAAGGCCAGAGCCCCTGCCGGAGCCCCACGTGGCCAGAACAGGTGGGCTGGCTTGGGCAGGAACCCCCATCTCATAATAGGCTGCAGTGCCTCCAGCTGAGGATGCTCCTGTGTCTGCTCACACAGGCACCAGGTGTCCTGCCTTTCACCTGGCAGCTGCTCCCACGTGTGCCCTCCCACCCCTGGCTGGTAGGAGGCACAGAGCCACATGTGCGTGCAGTTCAGTGTGTGCAGGCATGCACACCCACACACTCCCACTGACCATCCTCAGGGAGTGGCCCTGCCTCAGTGAGGACTCAGGACTGCCCACACCTGTGCTGGAAAGTGTTGCGTCTGCCTCCCTCCCCAGGACTGCAGGCTAGGGGTTACTACAGGGGCTTTGGTCACAGAAGCCTGCACCATCCTCCGGGGCTAAGCCAGGTCTGCCCCTGTCCTCCGTCCCCTTGGCCACAGGAGCCCTGGGACCGGCCTGGGCAGAGGAGAGGTGGGTACACGGACCTATCTGCTAGAGAATGTGATGCAAGGTGGTCCTGGAGGAAGACTGTCCCCAGGAGAGACCCTTGCCAGGTCTCCATCCTACCCCGTCCCAGGCCTGTGGCAGACCACCTCTGCACCCAAATTTGCTCCACTTCCGGGACCTCCTCCCTAAACTGTGGGCCTGGTGGGAGACTTAGGCCTCAGGATCTGAGCCTGGGGAAAGCTTCAGTTCACTCTGATTCTGTCCCTCCTAGTTCTCCCAGCAGAGGACACCCAATCCAAGAGTTCCCTCTGCTTCTCTGCTTCAGAGCTTAACCCTGCTTCGACGCCCATTACTGTCCCCACTCTAGACCACGGGAGCTAGAATCTTGTGCGAGCACAAAGGTGCCAAACTGGCCTGGGCTGCTTCTCTGGGGGAGGAGGGCTGCCATGGTCTCCTGCTGTTGGGACCCCAGCAATACCTGCCCATCTACTCCTTGTTTCAGGTTCTTCCCCAGTTACTCCTCCCCGACCAGCTGGAAGGTGAGCAACTAACAGGCTTTCAGGAGAGTCCCCACAGCTTGGCCCAGATGCCTGCAGCCAGCCAAGCAAAGTCCAGGCACCTGAGGGTGTTGGGAGCCTTCCACAGTGAGGGCCCAGCTCAGGCTGCCACCACTGTCCTGCAGAGGCTGAGCCCGGTACAGCAAGTGTCCAGACGGGCCACTGCCCCCTCCCCACCTCTGTGTGCAGTCTGGGCACCCCTCAAGTCAGGGAAGCCTTAGGCATGTTCAGCTGCTCCCAAGCCCTGGACAGGAGTCGGGCTTGAGCCCAGAGTTGAGTGCGCAGGGCTGGTACCACCTGTGCTGCCCAGGCTGCTACGGGCAATGCCACTCTCAACTTTGAATTTCCAGGACCCAGAACAGCTCCTGCCTACCCAAGAGGAGTCAGGGCCACCCACCAGCCTCCTAGTGAGAACAGAGGGGTCCAGCCTGCACAAGTGGGGCTCCTATACCTCCACCCCCTCCTGGCTGGGCTCAAACTCCTCCAAAGCTCAGGAAGTCAGACTGGGGGGAAGCCTGTGGCTGCTAAGAAAACCACAGGTGGGCTGGTTTCATTATGTTGCTGGGTCAGCTCTAATCCTGCACTATCTGCTGACTGCTGGGGTTGGGTAGGGCCTCCTTTAGGGATGGGATAATGCTGGGGTCCCTCAAGGTGCAGCAGCGGTGAGGGGTATGTGTTGGGAGGACCCCAATGCCCTCTTGGTGACCGTAACCAGCCCCAGGCCCCTGCACAGATGAGGGATCTGTGTCCAGGCACAGGAGGAGCAGACGGCTTTCTGCAGGTGGGAGTGGGACTGAACAAGGAGCTTTGGACCCCCCAGGTGGAGCGGGCCAGGATGTCATGAGGCAGTGTTGCTGCTCTGGGTCTGGGAGGGGAGGCACTGGCTCCCCTGCGCCCACCTCCACTGCTTCATGGACTAGGGTTCGGGGGCAGTCTGCTGGGGGTCTGACCTGCCTGGACAGGGCTTCTGCTCCCCCACCCTGGCCAGATTGGGGCCCTCTCTTTGTAACCTCCTCTCCCACCAGGCCTCCACGAGAGCCTTCCTCTGCCTGGAAGCTCTCCTCTCCTCTTTGGTGTCAAAGGGCACCAACTCCAGAGCCCTCCCGGGCTCTCGCCCTGTTTGTAGGTCACCCTCTGCGCCCTCGGGGTGTGCGCCAGACCCTGGGCGGGTTTACTCCACGCGGAGCAGCCCCGGTATCTCAGTTTCGGGTTACAGGAGTACCCAGGGCGCCCCTCCGGATGCGTTCCAACTGCACCGGTCACTCCTGAGCTCCTCCCCCGGTTGGGAGGCTGGATCCCTGGGCGCCCCTCAACAGGGGAACTAAGTAGGCAGTGGGTGGAGGCCAGGCCTGACGGGACTCTTGGGCTGGGGCCGAGATTTCGCCAAGAGCCCACGGTTTGCCCCATCGCTACAGCAACCAGCCCAGATGCTAGCGTCTGCCCAGGTCAGGGACGCGCCGGGAGAGGGTCGCTCGCGTCACTGTTGACGTCATCGGAGCCCCCGCTGGCCCGAACCGCGCCCCCTCCCCCCAAATCGCAGAGCTGGGAGGAGCGGGCGGGCGGGGTCTCCGGGCGCCCGGCCCAGCCAGACCCGCGCGCCGCTGGAGGCCGGGACCCGCGCCGCTCCAGCCCTCGCCGCCCCCCGCCCCCGCCCCGGCCCCGCGCGCCCCCGTACCTCGCCCGTAGCCCAGCCGCTGGCGCAGCGCGCGACCCTGGCGCGCCAGGCTCAGGTGCACGTACGTGAGCCACGCGGCGCAGGTGAGCAGCAGCAGAAGCAGCAGCAGCTTCATCTGCTTGCGAATCTTCTTCACCGGGAACCACGGCATCGCGGCCGCCGCGCTCAGGGCCGTCGCTGCGGCCCCCCGGCCCCGCCCGCCCCGCGCCGCATCCCCCGGCCCGCCCGGCCGCGCTCAGCGCCCGCGGCCCCTCATGGCCCTTTGTCCGCCGCCCGCGGCCACCGGCTGCGGCCTCGACCCCCAGGATGCCCGGGCCGCGGGCCCGGTGGGCGGCGGGAGCGGCTCCGCGCGGCGCCCCCGCCGGCCCCACCCGGCCGCTCCCGCTCCTCGCTCCTCCGGGCCGCGGCGGGACCGAGCAGCATCCACGCTGCGGTGCTACCCACCGTGAAACGGGCCCGGCGGCCGCGCGGCCCGAGCCAATCGGCCCCGGCCAGCCCGCGGGGAGCCAATCCGCGGCGCGCGGAGGCGGGGCGGTGCGCCCGGGTGTGCCTCCGTCTCCATCCACGCGACGCGCGCATCCACCTGGGCTGCGCCGGCCGGCGCGCGCGGGGACGCGGGGACCCGGGGGCCGAGGAGGCAGCAAAGGGCTGGGGAAGCTGCAGGAGGCCGGGGGATGCCGGCCTCTGGTCTCGGAGTCTGGGGAGATCTGAGTACAGTAAGGCCAGGAAGAAAGGGGGCTCAGACAAAATGGGGAAAGGAGAAGGGAGTGTGGACCCGGAGGACGCCTGGGGCCGAGGGACGAGGAGTGCGGAGGTTCTGGGGCACTGCGTGCAGGCCGGGCTGAGGAGGGGTCTTCCCCTGCGGGACAAGGGCCCTATCTGGCTGCTGGCGATGGGGGCAACAGAAGGGGGTGGTCAGAGGCTGTCCAGGGCACGGGATGGGAAAGAGTGGTCTCCTCTCAGTCTGGACTGAGGATGCAGAGAAACCCTGCGGGCCAGAGGGGTGCTCAGCTCTGCTTCTGTGCTTACTGGAGGATTGCACCGTGGCCCTTGCCCTGCTGCGTGGGGAGCTTGGCTCGCGTGGGTGGTGCCGGGGTCAGCTTCACTCCCCTTCCTGCTGGTGCCCTGCCCTGTCTCCGTCTGTCCCCTACCCACCTGGAGACATGACTGCCGAGCTGGGAAGGTGGTGCCAGCGGTTATTTAAACACTGTTGTTATTTTGACAGTGCTCCACAATCCCTCTGTCTCCACTGAGGACATATAATCAAGTTGGCCACACTCTGCTGTTTGTACCATTCTGTCTTCTGTCCTGCAAACCCCCCCCCCCACACACACACACTGGGTATTGAATTCAGGGATGCTCTACCTCTGAGCTACACCCCCAGTCCTTTTTTATTTGAAACATTGTCTTGCTAACTTGTTGAGGATCTCACTAAGTTGCTGAGGTTGGCCTTAAACCTGCAATCCTCCTGTCTCAGCTTCTCAAGTACTGAGATTGCAGTCTTGTACCTCCATGCCCGGCTTTGTGTGTATCTTCAGTGTTATTTATTCTATATGCCACTTTATGTTTCTTACATTTTACCTATTGCTGCAGGTACACCTAATGCTTTCCCCCATCAATACATTCAACCAAGAGCATGACCTGGTGTCCTTGGGAGCCGGAGACTTGAGGGGCAGGGTAATGAACGAGGCAGATGAGCTCTCTCTCCTTTCTTGGAGTTTGTTTCACCAGGCAGAGAAACACTAATAATTTTGGAGAGTGGCAAATGCTATGAAGAAAATAAAATGGGGCCGGGCATGGTGGCGCACGCTTGTAATCCCAGCATTTGGGAGGCTGAGACCAGAGTATATGGGTTCTCGGCCAGCCTCAGCTACCTAGTGAGGCACCCCACAACTTAGTGAGACCCTGTTTCAAAATAAAGAATAAAAAATAGGGCTGGGTTGCCGGGCATGGTGGCGCACGCTTATAATCCCAGCATTTGGTTGCAGCTGGCACTTGCAGCCACCCTCTTCCATGAAGCGCTCTTCTGCCTTCCCCTGCTCCACCTGGCTGGCATGCTTCTTCGCCTGTTGGAGCGACCCAGGCCTTCATTCTCAAGAGGTCTTTGCTGTCAGCAGTTTTGCCTGTGTGGGGTGAATGAAGTTTTCTGTAGTCATTTCCTGTGCGGGTTGGGGTTCAGGTTAAGGTGCTAAGACATGTTCTCCAGGAACTCCTCGTCAACACACTCTGTGATAAATCGGCAAGTTACCTTTTTTTTTTGCGGTACCGGGGATTGAACTCAGGGGCATTCTACCTCCGAGCTACACCCCCAGCCCTATTTTTTATTCTTTATTTTGAAACAGGGTCTCACTAAGTTGCGGAATGCCTCACTAGGTAGCTGAGGCTGACCTCGAACCCGGATCCTCCAGTCTCAGCCTCCTGAATGCTGGGATTACAAGCGTGCGCCACCATGCCCGGCTTCCAAGTTACTTTGACAGGAACAAGCACCCCTGGCTGGCACAGAGACCCTCCTTTGTCCATGCCCTGCTGTGAGAGCCAGGTGGCCGGGTCTCAACTTCATGCGATGTGTCCAGGGTTTGCCCAGGACTGAAGGAATTTCCAGGACAGGAACTCTCAGTTTTAAACTCAGGAAATTTCCGGGGAAACTGGGATGAGTTGGTCCCATGGACTCTTTTTATTTATTTATTTATTTATTTTGTGCTGGGGATTGAACCCAGGGGCATTCTACCTCTGGGCTCCACCCCAGCCCTTTTTATTTTATTTTTTGAAAGCACTGTAACCAGCCGGGTGTGGTGGCGCACGCTTGTAATCCCAGCATTTGGGAGACTGAGACCAGAGGATCTGGGTTCATGGCCAGCCTCAGCTACCTAGTGAGGCACTCTGCAACTTAGTGAGACCCTGTTTCAAAATAAAGAATAAAAAATAGGGCTGGGGGTGTAGCTCGGAGGTAGAATGCCCCTGAGTTCAATCCCCAGTACTGCAAAAAAAAAAAAAAAAAAAAAGAAAGCACTGTAACCAGGACTGAGGTAAGGTTCTAGGGAGTGCCCCACGAAGCCTTCGGTGTGCCTGGCTCCAGAGGGTGCTGCCAGGCGATGGTGCCACCGCTGGTCCTCAGTTGCCGTCCACTCCCCGCAGTCATGTCCCTGGGCCTGCAGGACTGTCTGAGCCCACCGCACACACCCCCTCCACTGGGGAGTGTGCTGCACACACCTGCTCTGTGGCTTGGTGGCCAGGCTGTTGTAACGCTGGCCCAGAGATGGGTGTTCAAAGCCAGGGCCTGGTGTAGAAGCCAGGATAGTGACCTTGGATGGGGCAGTGCTTTGCTGATGTCTGCAGTGAGTCCCCTGAGGGCCCGCCATGGACTCTGTTGGACCCACTGAGTTGGTTTGGGCGGCAGCTGGGACCTACTGCAGAGCTCCTTATTTTGGAGTTACTCAGTTATGGGGTTGCAGTAGCATGCCCAAATCAGTTAGGTAAACGCTGCCCTCCAGACCACAAGGGACCTCCTGGGCGCTGTGCCTCCGTGTTCATGGTCAAAGGGCCTGAGTACAGCCCCTGCTTTCTACTTGCGAAGGAATATCAGGTGCCTTCTGCCTGCTGGGCCCTGGATTCCAGAGGTGGCAGGTCCCAGGCCTTTTGTGGAATTCATCTGTGGAATTCATCTTCCACTGCTGGACACACACATGTTGTCATCCTCCTCCTTTTCTTTTCTTTTTTTTTTTTTTGCGTGGGTGTGTGGTACTAGGGATTAACTCCAGGGGCATTCTATCTCTGAGCTCCACCCCCAGCCCTATTTTATTTCTTATTTTGAAACAGGGTCTCGATAAGTTGCTGCGGTTGGCCTGCGATCCTCCTGGCTCAGCCTCCCGAGTGCTGGGGTTAGGGTACACATCACTGCACGTGGCTCACACAGGTCCTTCTAAGGTGTTTAGGGTGTTGCTATGTCCCGCCCGTGCAGTCCAGTTGACATAATGCCACCTGTGCAGTGGGTGATAGGTGCTGGAGAAGGGACAGGTGACGAAGGCCATGTGGACTAGATGGCAGTTGTGGGCTGGAGCATCCATGAGCTGGGGCGGTAGGGGTGTAGCCTTTGCCTTGCCTGTTGAAAGCAAACCCTTCTTTGGTCTGCAAGAAAACAACACCCGCCTCTCAGTAGCTGCCCGCCAGGCACCAGGGTGGGTGCTGGTTTGCCTCAGCAACAAAACCCCATCAGGAATGGCAGTAGCGATCATGGCTGCCTGGTTAAGTTTGCAGTAATCTACCTTCCTGCTCTGAGATCCACCTGTCTTCTGCACAAACAAGAGAGGTGAGTGAGGCTGTGGGAGACTGCCACCCACCACCTGCTTCCTCGGGGTCCCTGATGGCGGTACTGATCTCTTGGTCCTGCCGGGGGAGCTGTTGCTTTTGTTTTACTGTTTTCTCAGGAAGAAGCAGCTCTAATGGTTTGCACCTGGCCCTTCCCACCATAATGGCCCTTACTCAGTGGGTCAGGGCCAAGGTGGGATTCTTCAGCTGCTGGGTATGTCCGTGACTGCCCCATCATTCTGAAACAGGGGATGTTAACAGCTTGGATAGAGGATGTCCCTCAAAGAACTCATGCACTTATGTTTGGAGTGATATAATTGAATTTTTTTTTTTTTTAAGGTACTGGGGATTGAACTCAGGGGCATTCTACCTCTGAGCTATACCCCCAGCCCCATTTTTTTTCTTTATTTTGAAATCGGGTCTCACTAAGTTGTGGAGTGCCTCACTAGGTAGCTGAGGCTGGCCGCGAACCCAGATCCTTCAGTCTCAGCCTCCCAAATGCTGGAATTACAAGTGTGCGCCACCACGCCCGGCGATATAATTGAATTATGAAGGTGGATAAATTCATTGATGGATTAATGGATTTACTAGGTGGTACTACAGGCAGGTAGGTGTGGCTAGGGGGAGGTCACTAGGGTGTGGCTTTGGGGATCCCTTCTTTCTCACTCTCTATGTTTCCTGCCTCTGCGCTCTGAGCTCCACACATGCGCCCCCAGCCTAATGTGGCCTGAAACCTCCAGCCCTGTGATCAAATCAATCTTTCTTTCTCTAAGTTGTGGTCATCAGTTATTTTGGATTATAGCTGTGAAAATGTTGATTATACCAGGGGAATAGCTCATCTCACAGGATGGGTGCAGGGACCCACGGACACTGGGAGAGGGGCCTGGGTTAAACCCCTGGGACCACCTGCCTCCAGGAGCCCTTCTCTTGACCAGAGTGGACCAGAGTGCAACTTCAGGTCCCCAGGAATTGGTCAGTTAGACCTGTGTCCCTGAATGTCTGTGTATTCCCACCCCCGCCCCCGCCCCGCCTCATGGCTACCTAGTGAGTAGCTAGTTCTTTGAACCCACAGGAAGGCTAGGAGGAAGTCTGATGTTGCCCAGCTGACCAGGACCTTCTTCAGGGGCTTGACTGTGCCCTCATGCAGGGGCTGAGGCTCAACACACACACACACACACACACACAGGAAGTGGCTGAGGGTCTGCACTCTTGTTTTGGAGCCAGTGTCTGTATCCCCCAATGCGTAGGTTGGAGCCTTAATCCTCAGATCCTCAGTGTGATGGCTCTGGAGGCGGGGCCTGCAGGAAGTCATTAGAGCTAGGTGTGGTCATGAGGGCGGGGCCTCATCTGATGGGATTGGTGCCTTAGGGAGCTCGGTTCCACCCCATGCACTGAGGATCCAGTGAGATGGAGACCACTTGCAGCCGGGGTGACGGTGGGGGGCCCTCACTAGAGCCCTCATGCTGGTGGCCTGATCTCAGACCTCCAGTCTCCATGGCAGTGAAGAAACACATTTCTTTGTATGTGTAGGGGTTTCCTGTGACCGGAGCACAGCCACCTCTGGCCCGAGGAGCCCTGGTCTGTTTCTCAGCAAACCTAAGCAGACAAGACCACTGGAGTGATAGACGGAGCCTGAGGACCAGGCCCTGGTGCCGGCGGTGGCGGCAGGAATGTGCTCTTGGTGATGGACAGGAGCTTCAGGTAACCCAGGTACATTCAGGCTCTGATGAGGCCACGTTTCTGAACTACTGTATAAGCTCCTGTCCTTTGGACCCAAATCACAGGTCCCAAGACCATGATTCTGCCCTGGTGAAGGGAGAAGGTCCTTAAATGCTTTTAAGGCACAGCAGGGGGGGGGGATGAATAAGTACAAAACACAGCCCAGTTAGCAACTTAAAAGAGGAATAGAACTTAACTTTTTGGAATGGTTTTAGATTTCCTGCTCACAACCCCACAGTTTCCCTTCCTTGTGGGAAACTGACCAAGTGCTGTGTGTGTATCCCTGTCACTCAGAACTACATTATGAGGTGACCCTACAATGCACCAATAAAATAGATTTATTTATTTATTTATTTTTGTGTGGTACTGGGGATTGAACCCAGGGGCATTCTTTTTTTTTTTTTTTTTTTGCGGTTCTGGGGATTGAACTCAGGGGCGTTCTACCTTCGAGCTATACCCCCAGCCCTATTTTTTTTCTTTATTTTTTTTATTTTTATTTTTTTCGGTACTGGGGATTGAACTCAGGGGCATTCTACCTCCAAGCTATACCCCCAGCCCTATTTTTTATTCTTTATTTTGAAACCAGGTCTCACTAAGTTGCGGAGGGCCTCACTAGGTAGCTGAGGCTGGCCGCGAACCGGGATCCTCCGGTTTCAGCCTCCCGAATGCTGGGATTACAAACGTGCGCCACCACACCCGACTTTTTTTTTCTTTATTTTGAAACTGAGTCTCACTAAGTTGCGGAGTGCCTCACTAGGTAGCTGAGGCTGACTGTGAACCCGGATCCTCTGGTCTCAGCCTCCCGAATGCTGGGATTACAAGCGTGTGCCACCATGCCCGGCTTGAACCCAGGGGCATTCTACCTCCAAGCTATACCCCCAGCCCTATTTTTTATTCTTTATTTTGAAACAGGGTCTTACTCAGTTGCGGAGGGCCTCACTAAGTAGCTGAGGCTGGCTGCAAACCAGGATCCTCCTGTCTCAGCCTCCTAAGTACTGGGATTACAAGCGTGCACCACCACGCCTGGCTAAAAGTATATTTAAAACAAACAAACACCTTGCCTTCATATGATGTGTGTGTGTGTATGAGTGTTTTGCGCTACTCGGAATTGAACCCCAGGGGCGCTCTATCTCTGAGCTACACCCCCAGCCCTATTTTATTTTGAAACAGAATCTCAGTAAGTTGTTGAGGGCCTTACTAAATTGCTGAGACTAGCTTCAAACCTGCAATCCTGCTGTCTCAGCCTCCCAAGTACTAGAATTATAGACATATGCCACCACGCCTGGCTTGGCATACTTGTTATAATCAATGATTCGATATCAATACATTACTTTGTATGTGTGCTGGGGATTGAACCCAGGGGCGTTCTACTTCTCAGCTACACCCCAGCCCTATTTTATTTTTTTACTTGGAAACAGGAGCTCACTAAAGTTACTGAGGCTGGTTGTGAACTTGTAGTTATCCTGTTCCAGCCTCCCAAGTACTGGGATTACAGGTGTGCACCACCACACCTGGCTTCAATACGTTACTTCCTTTTTTTGCGGTACTGGGGACGCAACCCAGGGGCATTCTACCTCCAAGCTACACCCCCAGCCTTTTTTTTTTTTTTTTGGTACTGGGGATGGAACCTGGGGGCATTCAACCTCCGAGCTCCACCCCCAGCCCAAATTTTTATTCTTTATTTTGAAACAGGGTCTCACTAAGTTGCGGAGGGCCTCACTAAGCAGCTGAGGCTGGCCAAGAACCTGGATCCTTCAGTCTCAGCCTCCCAAATGCTGGGATTACAAGCCTGCGCCACCACGCCCGGCTCTTCTGTACATTTTTTGATGTTCCTTGTGGAGCTGAGGAAATTCTTGAAGTTCCCATGTTTTTGAGAGTTTTGGTCATGAATGGACTTTATCTAATATCTTCTCTGCATCTTTTTTTTTTTTTTTTGCAGTACTGGGGATTGAATTCAGGGGCATTCTACCTCCGAGCTATACCCCCAGCCCTATTTTTTATTCTTTATTTTGAAACCGGGTCTCACTAAGTTGCAGAGTGCCTCACTAGGTAAGTTGAGGCTGGCCTTGAACCCGGATCCTCCAGTCTCAGCCTCCCAAATGCTGGGATTACAAGCGTGTGTGCCACCACGCCCGGCTGTTTGATAAGCAAATATGCTGCTGCCATTCCTCAGCCTTTTGAAGGGATGGATTACATCTTCAAATGCTGAACCAGCCTTTCGTTCCTGGAGTAAATTCTACTTGGTTTTGTGAGGAATTTCTTTTACACATTATTCAGTTTGATTCACTGAGGTTTTATTGAGGGTTTTATATCTGTGTTCATGAGAGATATTTGTTTATCCTTTTCTTCTACTATCTTGGTCTGGTTCTGGTTTTCTTAGGATAATGCCGGCCCCAGGGTGTCTTGGGAAGTGTTCCCTCTGCTATTATCTGGAAGAAGCTGTAGATAACTGGTATAATTTCTTTTTAAATGTTGGTAGAACTTACCAGTGAAGGGCTGAGAGTGTAGCTCAGTGGTAGAGGGCTGGCTTAGCATACTTACACACAAAATTACCAGTGGAACCATTTGGGCTTGGTATTTTTGTTTGTAAGATTATTAATTATTGTTTCAGTTTCTCTAATAGATAAAGGCATATGCATTTCTCCTTGTGTGAGTTTTGCCAGTATGTTACCAAATGTGCAGGTATAGAATTATTCTCTTAGCCGGGCGTGGTGGCACACGCTTGTAATCCCAGCATTTGGGAGGCTGAAACTGGAGGACTCAGGTCCGTGGCCAGCCTCAGCTACCTAGTGAGGCACTCCCGCAATTTAGTGAGACCCTGTTTCAAAATAAAGAATAAAAAATAGGGCTGGGGGTGTAGCTCGGAGGTAGAATGCCCCTGAGTTTAATTCCCAGTACCACACACACACACACACACACACAAAAAGATTCTCTTTACTTGTGGTATGCTTGGCTAGAAGCTTATCATTTTATTGGATATTATTTTCAAAGAGCAAGCCTTTGGCTTTGTTGGTTTTCTGGCAAATCCCACTTCCCGTGTCACTGATTTCTGCTCACTTCTGTTACCCGTTTCCTTCTGCCTGCTTCAGGCCTGCACTGCTTGGTTTTGTCTCCTGTGGGGTAGTGCCAGGTTTATGTCCTCTGTGAGGCTGCAGAACTTTTCGAGAGAGCCTGCCCCATGCATGGAAGGGCAGATACTAGTGCCAGGTCAGCATATGCAGGCCACACCACTGCCCAGCGACCAGCATCCAGAGCCCATGGCCCCTGTCTAGTGATAGCCCCTAACTCTTCTGCTGGGGCCCCTTCATGCCCCGGGCCTTTGCACTGCTGTCCATGAGTTCCTGGCTCTTCCTAGGGTCTTTGTCTCTGGCTCTCACCCAACACTGGAAGAACCGTAGGCCGTCCCCTCCATCACATGGCACCACAGGTCCTTGCCCCCTGGGAACTTCCCCTGCTCCCTTATTTACCTTAAGGTCCATGGGGGTGAGGCCTGGTGCTTTTTCTCCCTTTGCGCCCCCAAGTCTTGGGAAGTCTGGTGTCTTTTTCTGGGGGTGTATAGGCTTAGGAACCCCTACTCGAACTTGCTGTCACTGCCAGCCCCCTCTGCACCCCGCTCCCTGACACCATGGCCGGCAGGGGCCAGACCGCCTCCACCTCTGCGCTGGGCAAACCACGATGGCTGACTCCTTTCACCCTTCTCCAGCTAAAGCGCCTCTCGCTTTGGGCTTCCGTCAGGAGTGGACACCGGGGACGACGTGGGCGTTCCGGCCCGGGTCCTGCACGCTCCAATCCGACAGCCCTTGGGGCCCCTTTTGCCCCCCTCCGTCCCCCAGAGGGCGCATTTTGCCCTGTGGCCACCAGGTGGCGACACAGGCCCGCGCGACCCAACGGACTGTGCAGGGCCCGCCCAGGATCCGGGTCTGCACCGAGAGGGCGGCCTCGGGGGTCCCGAGAGACCGCAGGGCTCCGGAGGGGTGTCGGGAGGGGGCCAGACGTTTCCTGACATGCTCGGGACGGCCGGGGGATCGGAGGGTCCTGGGGAGCCCCGAGCATGCACCCCCTGCCCCAGGGCCGCAGGAAGGGGCGGAGGATCCAGACTAGGGGCGGAGAGGACCAGGCGGGCCGAGGGGGGAAGGGGCGCCGGGAGGAAGGGGGGAGGGCGGAGTCCTGGCCCCCATTCTCCGGCTCCACCCTTCCTGAGCCCGATTCCCGCAAGTGATGGCGCCTTCCTGGCAGTGTGGGAAGGGGGGGACAGGGGAGGAGGAACTGAGGGAGAGGAGGGGGGAAGAGGGGAGGAGGGGGGGAGCCGGGCGGAAGAGGGGG
>PVLC010029299.1:0-20319 GCA_004027655.1 Graphiurus murinus
AAAAAAAAAAAAAAAAAAAAAAAAGCTGTACTTTTTTACCTGTCTTGCATCTCACCAGTGTACATTTTTCTGAGGGAAGAAATCTTCCAGGGTTCTAACAAGGGAATAGTCAAAACACTGATGTCAATATGAAGTTTCCTTTTATTAAGTGATATACTTCCTTCCTCTGTTTATCTTATTAAGAGACGGAGTTCCAAATAGGGAGTCACTTATGTTTAGTTTTCAAAATCTGTAACATATTTGCATTGTCTTCATCAGTTGTGTATTGCTAATAGTAACAGTAACTCAATAAAAATGCTTTAGATAAATAAAATTAATATGCATATTTTCATTATAGGATAGTATAGAAGGAATTATTAAAATTCAGTACTATGGAAGAAATGAAGTAGAAATATAATCAGAGGAAAAATAAATGATCTACTATATTATGTGGGAAATAGATCTTCCATTACAGTTTTAAAATAGAGGATGATGAGTATGAAATTGGTCAGGTGTTTAGATTTTATTAGAAGTACTGCTGTAGTAGTTTTACTAATTAAAAATTAGTGATATCATAGCTTTTATTTTTTAGATGTCAATTTTAAATCGGGCTATATTGATATACAAATAAAAGTACAGCTTTTGCAGTGATTTAAGCTTCCGAAGACAAATTATAGATGTTAACCTAAAAATAATCAAGGGTGATTTCCCCTTCCAACTTGTTATAGGGTGATGAGCAATACTCTGAGTAGTGTTGTAAAGAATTTAGTGATTCAGAAGAAATACTTTCTGCCCTCAGGTAGCTTCTGGGTTGAAAGGTGAAATGGGGACAAATCTACAGAGTTTGGTTAAAATAAAGGCTTTATTGTGTCACGATATTTTGCTGCTTACTTAACATGAGCATTGTGCCTCAGTGTTGTGTCATGCTTGATAAATGACTCTTGAAAAGTGATTTAGCTCATCTGTGCCTGTTACCACATGGGCTCCTGTGCAGAACAGAGAGGGATTGTATATTTTAAAGACAGATGGTTAGGAAGCATGCCCACTGCACTAACCACTGATGAATAGTAGGGCTTTCTCTCATTGTTTAGTTTCTGTGGTCATAAAGAACATGAGATAGGGAGTCAGACACCCTAATTCTTGTCTTGAGTTTGTGTGGCCTTGTCCAAATCACTACCACCTTCAATCTCTAGTTTCCCCTTGTAAAAAAAAGTTTAAACTGTATTATCTTGTACCTCTGAAATTTGGAATCCATCAATTTTGAGTTCATACACTTTAACAGTACATTAATTTTAGAAGTGATAGATATAGTAAACTTTAGAAGATAGATGCCAAAATAACGAAGACTACTTAATGTAATGTGTAGAGAATAACTTAGTAGTCATAATTTATCTGAAGTGTGATTAAGACATTTCGTTATATGGTTTGTTGTGATTGTTCTGGGTCTCATCACTGTCCTTTTTATTAAGAGGGAGGGAGGGAGAGTGGGGGAGGGGAAGAAAAGGGGAGAGGGAGAAAGGGAGAAAGGAAATTTCTCCTACTTTGTTGAGAATTAGAACAAATTCTACACAAGATTAATGTCTGAGAAGCCCAATTTTTGCAATGTTCTAGCAGAATATTAAAATGGCTTATGGATTACAGACAGCTCCAGGCTTTAGTCTTCCTAGGTCAGAGGCAAAAACTAATAGAGCAATTACTGTTCACTCTTGTCATAGACAGGGCCTCTTTAGGTTCTTTATGGAGCTTAAGTGAAACTCTTTGGAACAGTTCCATCAGAATGGCTTTCCTGGGGGCTTAGGAGGCTTACATTCTGAAACTGATACTCTTGTAGTACAAGAATAACTACAAACCAATGTGGAATTAGGAGGCCAAAGAGGCGATGCACATGCAGCCCTCATTCTCGCAAGTCCCTTGGCTGGTGAACAGAGAGATTTTTTCCCCATTGGGAAGCAGATCTTTGGTTATATATTGACAAATCTTTTCTAAACAGTTTTTATTTATTTATTTATTTATTTATTTATTTATTTATTTATTTTGCGGTACTGGGGATTGAACTCGGGCATTCTACCTCCGAGCTATACCCCCAGCCCTATTTTTTATTCTTTATTTTGAAACCGAGTCTCACTAAGTTTCAGAGTGCCTCACTAGGTAGCTGAGGCTGGCCGCGAACCTGGATCCTCCAGTCTCAGCCTCCCGAATGCTGGGATTACAAGCGTGCACCACCACGCCCGGCTAACAGTTTTTAGAATTGAAGACTTTGCTTCTGTTTGTGACTTTGAGGGTTAGGAATATTGAAGTGTGCAAAATTAGCATGTGGTAATTTAATGTGTACAGCTATTATCCCTCTAACAAGTCTTCATCTCCTGTGTTTGTTCTTGAACATTGTCTCCATTGTTTAGGGCCAAGAGAGATAACTGAATAAATTATGTAGCTGATTTACAGATATTATTGATATTTTCCTATTTTTAGCTTTATTTACCTATTTATTCATTATCTACCAATTTAATAACCTATTTATTGGGGAGTTTGACTGATTTGCCTTCTTTATGTAGTAACTTAGATTGGATCCTAATTTTTTTTTTCCTTTTTAGTGCTAAGCATGAGTTCTACCACTGAGCTATATTCCCATTCAGGACCCTAAAGTTTTAAACTCCTATTTCTTCATTGATGAAAAAATGTGAGGTGAACAGGTCTGTCTTTAAAGTGACCAGACTTGGGGCCTTTTGATGCTGATGAGGGAAACACTGTTTCCTGGCAGACTTTGCTCTGTTTTTGTATCATTAAATCTCTAAGTCAGCAAGCAGTTTACTTTTTGTTTAGTACTATGTCTTGGCTTGTCTGAATGAGTCATAATTAAAATTTAGGCACTGGGACTCATAGTCTTGTCCAAGCAGGAATCAGTGTAAAGATACTATGTCTTTCTATGTGTAGAATTACAATGGTACAGGTCTCTGTGATTATTGAGGTAGATTTCTATAAATACTAGACTCCTTTAGAAGCCTCTAATAGGTTTATCACCTACCTGTACCCCCAATGTTTAGAAAGTGAAAATTTAAAAATAATAGTATTCTAGTTTTATAACCTGAAAATTTCTTTGACCTACTTGCTTTTCATATTTATTAGCAAAAATGAAACGAGTACTTTGTTTCCTTTAAAAAGATCCTAGAATCCAGTTGTGGTTCCATGTGCCAGTAGTCCCAGCTACTTGGGAAACTGAGGAAGGAGGATGTGGGGCTCAGCCCTGGCCAGCCAGAAACAATTTTAAAAGCAGTTTTTGGTGTTCCTTTGTTTATTATTGATTTAAAAACAAAACAAAACAAAAAAAAACACTCTCAGGCACATTGATTCAAGGCACATGGCTTCTGATCCATTTTAATAATAAATATTACTAATGTTTGCTATGGTCATTTGATCAAAGGTGTTTTTTGTTTTTTCCTCCTTGCATTGCTGAGGATTAAACCTCGGGCCTTGAACACTCTAGGCAGCACTCTACCATTGAACTAGCCCTGACGAGTATTTTATTGAGCCAGAAATACTGTACTATGACATTGCCTTCAAATCAGTTAAATATAAATTATGAATTCATGTGCCAGACATTGCCCTAAGTGCTGAGGATAGGCACAAAGGTGAATAAAGCATTATTCGTATTGTGTTTTGTTTCACACAGGACTTGAGATGGCTGATAGAAAGTAAATATAATCATATTGTAAAATATAACTGAAGTTCACAACCAGGGAAAATGTAAACTAGATTTGAAGGCCAAGATATGGTGGGTTACATGAGCTGGGAAGCTCAGGTTAATGTTCAGCCTAATAGTGACATGATACAAGGAAGTTTTGCTATGTAAGGCATGGCTGATACATGGAACAGTATTATGAAGAGTTCAGGCATTTTGGGGAGTCCTACTAAAGTATCATCTTCAGTTTTATAAATGATAGTGCTTTTACTAGTTAGTTATATGAGTTAAATATCAGATGGATTTCAGTATTTAAAAAAAAATTCTATTTAAATCTTGAGTGGAGAGTCTTAATACCCATGCTGAAGATTGAACTTTCACTTTATTTTATGAGATAATAGATTTTTGTTTACATGATAAATTACAGATTTTAATATTGAGATGGAAAAAGAATTATAATTTAGAAGTTTCCCTATTTCCTTAAATATACCCACCCGTGGTCTTTAGAGTTGTTTCAAGGTACCTTGGAAGAGTGGGGTGGGATACCCTTTACTACATAAAAAACTGCTATATTTCTCCATCTTCATAGATTAAGGAAACTGATCAAGTAAATAATTTGTAATTTGAATATGCAGGCTATTTGGGGAACTCTTGTGGGTATATCTTGGTTTTCAAAGGGAAAAAACGATTTACTGTTCTAAGGGGTACATAAACACAGCCTTCTGACAGTAGCTTTTGATTTTATTTGCTCAACAAATATCATTGTTACACAATACATAATCTTCCACTATGATAGCTAATGAGATACAAAACTGCATAATTATGCCAACAGTTATTTTCCTTATAGAATTTGGCGGCTACTAAGTAAACAATTAAAAAAATAATCTTAATTAGCTTAGTTATGTGTCATCATTGAATGAGCCTTATATTTTTCTTTGTGTAGCTGTGCTTCACATTCTTAGTTGAACAGAGAAAGACATTTGAGTGAGGGTTTCATCATTTTAGTCAGTTGGCTTTCCTTAATTAGGATGGTTACTCAAATTCAGATGAAATCCAACTCCATGAAAATGCTTATTGAAAACATCCAAGTAGTCAATTTGGAGGAAATACCCCCAAAAGATAAAATGTTTCAAGGTTGTTTTAAAATTTATCCTCACTGTTTTTATTCATCCTTTCATGTAACTATGCATGGATTCCTGGTTGTGGCCCTGATATTTTGGCAAAGGACTGTACTGTATCTTAAGAACTGACTTTTAAACACCAGACACATTGTAGATGCAGTGCAAGACATCACTCTGGTCTTTAACTATTTGTGTTTCCTTTCTAAACTATAAGGTATGTTTGTGTTTCTCACATTTCAGCCAGTAGAATCTAAAGAGAACAAATGAAAACATATGATGTAAGATAGAAGAAATAATTAGGCGGGAAGGAGACAAATGGGAAAGAAAAATACAGATATCACTTTATATTAAACACCTGGAACTAAAGCAAGGCAGCCTCTATTCCACCTTTGGAAGTTCCTTAGGCCCTGCTCCCCACCTAAGAGCCAGGACAAAGGACACCGGAAATTTACAGCCAAGGGCAGACCCATCTTGAAACCTGAGAAAGAGGAAGGACTCAATTTGGACCACCTACTCAATTTGCGCCCACCAATACCTGAAGAAGGAGGAGGTCCAGACTTCTTCTGTGCCCACCCCTCTTAAAAGCCTATAAAGGAAGGAGTTAACCACGCCTCGCTCTCTTGGGACCTGAGAAGCGCATCTGGACAGGAAGATGTCTCCTCACCTGTTTTTCTCCCCTTTCCCTTATTTTTCCTAAATAAATTCCTACTTTTTGTTCCTAAATAGCACGTGTTAAAATTCTTTTTATCACAGATGCCAAGGACCCACGTGTGGGACCGGGTTTTCCCACAACACATACAGGACTTGTCTGTAAACAAGTTTTAATTTCAGGAGATTGGAAGTAGCTTTTGAGAGCATGGTGGGTTTAGTGAGAAGGAGTGCTTTTGGTGGATGAGCAGTGTCTACCATGGGTTAAAATGGAAGAATTGCAGCATGTATGCCTTCTGCCATCCCTGATGTCAGTTATTAGCTATTGAACATGTTCTCTGCTCAGAATGGTGTTCCACAGGCTCAAGAGAATAATTTGAGCAGGGAGCTAGGAGAAATAGAAGTACAAAGCATGAAAGTGAGCCAGTAAAGGGGAGATCACATGTAAATGGAAGAATAGAGAATGGAAAAATCAAAATTGGAAAGAAAATGAAAAAGATGTGAAAAATGGAGTGAGAATAAACAGGTCCCGTAAGTCTCCCTTTCTGATTAGTAAAGGAAAATACTTTGTGAAACTCGTGATGATTTGAACAAGGATATCAGACGTTTATCCCAGTTGTTGTGGTCAGGTAGAAAACAAAGCATGGTGCTCACGCATGGTACTCCTTTAGTTGGCTTATTTGCCATTGAGGATAAAAAATGAGAGAATTTCTGAGTAGCCCATGATCTTTGAAAAGTCTTCCTCACAAATGATTATGGCACTGTAGCTCACCTTCCCTCTTGTGTCTGAGATTATACTGCTCCCATTTTTCCAGATATTTTAGTATCATAGTTTGCCAGAATGAATTCAGTATCCCCCACTGTTTAAATATATGTTCTAGTATGAAAAGGATTTTTTTAGTTAAGTAAACTTAGGAACTGATAAGATAAATAAAATTAGTTTCTTTATCATAGAACATCTGATAGGTCTTAGGATACCAGTATGAAAAAAAAAATTAAACGAAATACCATTGTTCCTTGTGAATCCTCAAAGGATAGCTGGGGTTAGGTATCGAGCCTTTCTCAAATGTTATTTGACCATCATACAGTTTGAAAAAAGCTGGTATCTACAATTGCATTACTTATAAAGCTTATAGAATAATTTCCTCTGAGTTACTTTACTATTTTTCTTCTCTTATTTCTCCCAAGTTGAGAAATTTTTCTATTTTCTCATTTGCATCTATGTATTTTACTTACAGGAATATTAATATTAGCTTACATTTCAAAATATAATATCTCAGGGGATTTAGCTCAGTGGTAGGGCACTTGTCCATCACGAGCCAGGTTCTGGGTTCCATCCCCACCTAGCACCACACATACTCAGTATTCTAGAGAGCTAATGTATAACATGAGGACTATGCTTAATAATATTGTATTTTATTCAGGATTTCTGCTAGGACTGTAGACTTATAGGTGCTTTTACTAGGAAGGGTGGGGGGAGGTTATGTGAGAGGATGGATATGTCAATGTGTTTTACTATACTAACCCTTTACCATGTAAGCCTATTAAAACACCATGTTATATATTTAAATATACCTTAAACATATACAACAGAAACAAAAAGTATGGTATGGTTATGATATTCATATCTGAACTCCTTATTAGGATCCTCCGATTTCTTGATAATCTAGCCCCTATTGTTACCTACATTTCTAGGTTTATTCATCACCTTTCTTCCATGAGAATTCTTCACTTGAGCTCAATTTCTTTACTATTCTATGATTATATTCTACACTTGTAATTTTCTTCTCTATCTTCATACCATGGTCTAGTTCAGGTGTACTTCTTCTGTGAGACCCTCCCCAATCTCTTAGCTAAAAATAATCTCTTTCCTCAGCACATCTGTAGCATTATTACTGACACTGGTAGAGGCAGTTACAGATTGGTTTATGTTATGTATGTACAAACCTAAGATTCAGAAGAGAGGGAATGCCATGCCATATTACTCCCAGCTTAACTGTTGCCTCACACAAAGTAATAATACTAGCTAACATTTCTTGTTTACCAAGTACACACTATTTCTAGTGCTTTATATGATTTATGTGGTGAGCAGTGGAGTCACTCAAAATCACAAATTAAGTTGGTGATGGAGCCAGAATTTGAATTTGACAATATTCTGCTCCTTATCACAACAAAAATACTGCTTCCCATAGAAGGTGGTTGCCTAATATTCAAATGAATGAATGAACAAACAAAGCTTTGGAAGAGGCCCATCAGCTGTGGCCCAAGGTTGTAAGACATTTCTTTTTCACATTTTCAGAATTATAGTAGAATCCCTGGGTTCAATTCTCAGTACTAAAGGTATGTGTGTGTGAGGGGGGGGGCAGTTGACAACCCAGTAATCTATATTAAATTATAATCTGAGAAGAGAAAACATATCTATTTGTGATGTGCAATAAGAATTCTAATGCACATGGTATCATATACATACTATATAAGCATCACACATTAATAACAAGCCTGTTATAAATGGAGTCATTTGTAGAGTTCTGAATATTTTATCCTTGTTCAGTTTTATTTTTGGTGTTTGTAATAAAGATGATACTTTTTCATTTACAAAACAAGGTTTATTTTATTAATCATGCCTTTTCTTTTCAACTACACACTCAAAAGTGAGATTTTTTCCCTTCCCATGCTGAGAGTCCCTATAATTTCAGTGTACAGCTGAGGTGATTCTGAGCCACAAGAGATTTTGCATAAATATGGGAATATCAAAGAATCAGATTTGAAGCCGGGCGTGGTGGCACACGCTTGTAATCCCAGCATTCGGGAGGCTGAGACCGGAGGATCCAGGTTCGAGGCCAGCCTCAGCTACCTAGTAAGGCACTCCGCAACTTAGTGAGTCTCGGTTTCAAAATAAAGAATAAAAAAATAGGGCTTGGGGGTATAGCTCGGAGGTAGAATGCCCCTGAGTTCAATCCCCAGTACCACAAAAAAAAAAAAAAGAATCAGATTTGATTCACCTGTAGGGAAGAAATATGAGATTATTACAGTTAGTACTGTGGAAAATTTTCTTTGAGTGGTTCTTTGTTTGGTTGAATGAGTTCAAATGAGGATGAGAAAACAGAAAGATTGTGGTTGGAAGAGGGAGAAGTTTGTCTGTGGACAAAGATAGGTTAGTAATCTTTTAAGGAAAGTCCCCAGACAGAATATTTCAGCTTTTAGAAATATTGTCTGATGTGTAAATTCACATATCTGGTGTAAAGTATTCTGACTAAGGTTTCTGCTCTCTTTTTATTCAGGAATTAAACAAAAATAGTTTTTTACCCCAGAACACACAATGAGAGACATCAGAAAACTTTTAAGAACTTCTAAAGTACAGTGATTTTATTATTTCTTGATGCATTCAGCACTTGAAAAACCATGTGAAAACAGGAAAGGTGTTTAGCATAGGAATTAACTTGTTTCTTGGCAAGAAAACCAACTTTTGAATCTGGCTCTGTGGTTATTCTATTGGTTTTTGTGCATGTTTTTGTTTTGTTTTGTTTGCTAGATTGTCATCTCTTTTTTCCTACCTTGGAAGATATCTCTTTATCTAGGGCAATTACTCCACTTACACAAGGAGGCAAATTCAAAGCTAGTAGTTGTTTTGTTTAACCAGAACTTTCATTTACATCAGGTCCTAAGCTGAGTCATTAAGGTTTGCCTTAGCCATCTTAGGTCTTGATGCTTGCTTGTGTGCTTGATTATCTGGGAGTGGCAGGAATCTGAAATCGTGTTATATATATTTCATCTTATTCATATTTGTTCCTTAATGCTGACAAAAAGTGTGAGGTTCAAATCCTTTACTTTCAGCCTTACTCGGGAGTTTAAGGGTGGGCCGTAGTGCTCTCTCATCCAAGTCCTACCACTCATTCCTGACAGCCTGCTTAAGTTGCTTCTCAGCCTTAGTGAAACTTTCTCAGCTTATTCTGGCCCATGGTGTTCATTCCAGCCTTTGAACTCAAATAGCCTAATTGTCTCTGAGTCATGTAGCTATTAATCTTGTTTTGAGTTATCTCTTGTATTTGACTTCTATTGTTAATGTAAGCTACTTGAGGGCAAGGGCTATTGTCAATATAGTATACAGTGACTCTTGATTTTTCTCTAGATTTATCTTGGGAAGTTTTCTTGTTGCTTAGGTGGCATGAAGATCCTTTGAAACAGTTCATAAGAATTCTTAAAGTCTTTTAGATTTTTTAGGCAATGCTCTTTTTTAAAAGTAGTGGTCATGTTTTGTCCATCCTGTCATCTCCCCTACCCACATCCCCCAGTACAACCAAGACCAGGCATCTTGGTCTTCCTAGATTAATACTTTGAATAGAGATTTTTTTAAAAAATAATAATTTCTTTTACTTTGGGCTCAGTTTCTTCTGCTAAATATTTAAAAAATGGAAACAAATGTTGTGTTGTAGTTAACTATGAGGCCAGTATACAGGCAAAATATTAAGATATTGTATGACAATTGGTATTATATAATAACATTCTAATTTTGCTCTTACCCACTTTGTAACATTAGAACTAAATGATCCGATTGATATGGTGTTCTGAGTTTTCATTAAGGGATTATTTTGTTGTATTGTTCTGAGAATTGAACCAGGGCCTCCTGCATGCTAAGCACATACTCTACAACTGAGCTCCACAGCCCCCAAGGGATTTATTTATTTGTTTATTTATTTATTTATGAATTAGAAGTTTCAACTTAGGGGTTTCAATTAGGAGTATATAAGCTTTCATCTGCAATATTACAACTTTGCATTAAAAACTTACTCAACCTCAATATCCGTAGGGTACACCAGTTGGTGTAGCCATGTTATGATTAGGAAATACTTAGTGAAAGGAGTTTCTTGGTAACTAGGAAGGTTTTTTCTTTTTTATGTTGTTTTTGTCTTATTCTTATATGAAATAGTTATAATAGAGTTTGCCATTAGATAGCCAAGAAATTTCACAAACAAAAAACGGGATTCTGGAGTTTACCATATAATTACAAATAAGTATAAAATTTGAAATTTAAAAACTATGCCTTAATAAAATCAATACTTTGAATCAAGCTAACTTCTTAGCATCCCATGCTTGTCTGTGGAGCTTGTGATATTTGTACTACATTTAAGTAATAGCTTTTAAATGACCCACTTTTCTGCAGTCTTTTGTGTCATTGTTTTCTTACCACCATTACAGATCTCATTATGTTCTGACGAGCTTATTTGAGGGGATACTAAAAGTAATGTAAATGCTTAATTTTCCCCTCCTGTTGTGTATAATGTGTTATAAATAAACCTTTCTTGTCTTTGTTTTCATTTACTTGCTGCATTAATCTGTTTTCTGTTGCTGTAGCAAAATACTCAAGGCTAGGAACTTCACAAAGAAAATAAGTTTATCTCACAGTTTTGGAGGTTTAAGAGCATGGCACTGAATCTGCTGGTTTTGGTAAAGGCCTCATAATGGATGGTATCACAGTGGTGGAAATGTGTAGAGTGGCAAGTGGTACATGTAGAAGACTTCAGGGGAGGTGCCAAGCTCCCTTATAAACAACCCATTCTTGTGGGAAATAACCAGGTCCTGTGAGAACTACATTATTCTCTTCCAAGAGTGGTGTCCCCAAGCGATCTAACCATCTTCACTAGGCCATCTCTTAAAGGTTCTATCACCCCATAACATTACCACACTGAGAACCAAGTTTCTAGCAATGGATCTTTAGGGAATACACTCAAACCAAATCCAAACCATAGCACCTGTGTATCATTAAGAAATTTGGAAATCCCTGCTTAAAGTGCAGACATTTTGCTTAATTTCCTACTGTCAGTTACTCATATACTGTAGATAGTTTTTCTCTGATCTGTTTTCAAATTAGTGTGTTTAATGTGACTATTGTGTTTGATAATGGTTGAAACATTACTTGGTACTGGTTTCTAATACTAGTTGCTAATTTGCCATGAGCCTGATCAATTTTGATATCTCCATTACCAGATTTTTTTTTACATCTGAAAAAAATTTGAATCATATTTTGATATAGTTCAACTGAGAATAAAATGCTTACCCTGCTGCAAATATATGATATAAAAGGATATTGAAAACTTATGATAATACTGTTACAAATTGGATCAAGAAGTATTCAAACCAAGTTTGCTTATTTTGTCAATGATAGCCATGCTGTGTCATCTAGAGCATGTGCTGAGAGGTCGTGACCTGACAATGGAGTACGCAGTAGATATGCCCATACCATTTCATGTGAGTGTATACATACAGTCCCAAGTTTAAAACAACAGACACCAGTGCATAGTTGCAGCCTTTTTAATCAGGTTTTAAAGACCTTCACATTCTGCAAATGTATAGAAATGACAAAAATCTTATTTTGAATCCACACAAAGGCAGATTATACCTGAAAGGTGTAATTGCCTGTTGCTTGTCTCCATTTTATTAAAATTGACACATAACATATCTATGCATCTATGGGCATTTTTGTTATTACATTGTTAAAGTATTTTTTAAAAAATGAAAGAATTGTTAAAAGCCCCATTTTTTGGACATAGTTTGAGAAACATCTGCCTTTAAATAACTAGTTGTAAGCCCAGTATTTTCTGAATTCATCTTTACTAATAAGGCAGAATCTCTGCCCTGAGTTAGCTTGACTTAGAATGTATTTGTCTTAAGAAAATTTTTGCTATCATTATCAGCTAGAGCATGAGTCTTGGCTGCATAGATTTGTCTTACTTAAGAATGATTTGAGCTGGGCACATGCCTGTAGTCACAGTTAATCAGGAGACTGAGGCAGAAAAATTACTTGAGCTCAGGATTCCAGAATCAGCCTGGGCAACATAGTAGAACAGACAGACAACAGGAAGGAAGCAAGGAATGAAGGAAGAAAGGGATGGAGGGAGGAAAGAAGGAAGATGAATTCCTTAAAATCGTTACTTATTTTCTATTCCATAAAAGTAATTTATGTCATGTAAATTAGCCTTAAAAGACATTGCCCAAAATTTATGACTGCACTCAGCAATGCTGAGCATGGGTATAAACTGCCTTCTTTTAGATAGTATCAGGAGCTTGAATGTAAGGCTGATAGACTAAAGTCCTTCATCACATATTTCAACTTGAATAGTATTGGTACAGGAACCTCCTGCTGAAGTACCGAATTTTAATTCATCTATAGTGTTGAGGATTCTCTCATTTATTTTTGTGGTACTGGAGATTGAACCCAGGGCCTTATGTATGCTAGTCAAGTTTTCTACCACAGAGCCACATCCCCAATCCTGAATATTCTGTCTTCTGTGGTATTAAAAGATATTCACCAGGTATAAAAGATTACTCTATAAGTGAGATATATATTATGTATTTATTGGTATATGAGGACAGAATATTTAATCATTAGAAAGCTCTCTACAGGATTTGAAAAGTCTTTATTTTAAATATTAATACTTCCTTTATTAATATTAATGTATGAGATATTCCATATGGTGAATACTATTGATAAAGGAATCCTAATGATATACTCTATTGTTTGAAAAAGTGTTTGGATTATATCCCCAAACTGGCAACAATCGACAGATAAATAGGTGGCGATATATTAATACAATAAAGTACTACTCAAATAAAAAAAATGAAATAAATATCAAAGACATTATATTGAATAAAAGAACCCAGACACCAAATAGGATATCTATGTGATTCCACTTATATGAGTTGTAGAACAGGTAAAACCTAAGTGATGGTGATAGAAATCAACTGTGGATTCTCTGGGTGAATGATGGAATTGACTGGAAAAGGGTAGGAAGGAAATGTTTCATATCTTGATTAGAGGGATGGTGACATTGGTTCATATATTAGTCAAAATTCATCAAATGCTACACTAATATGTGTTTTTATTGTACATACTTCTACCTAGGTCTTATATATCAGATAACAACCTGATGAGGTAGGTTTTATTAGATCTATTTTACACAAAACGAAACCGGGTCTCAGAGAATATAAGTAACTTGTCCAAGGTCCCAGAACTAGTACGTGTTTTAGTGCAAGGATCTAGGTGGCTACAAAGTCAGTGAGCTTAATAGTGACACTTTCTTGGGTAAGTACATTTAATGTATTCACTATTGTGTTGTCCTCATAAATAGTACATAGGATTTTAAGTGACTTAGGGTTAGCACTATAGATATTATTTGTTATACAGAAATGTACAGGGCTCTTTTCTTATGAATCAAATGAATTTAACATTTTATTGAATCCACTTTGTAACATTTATTTCTTCCCTTACTGCTAGGTGATACTTAATGTAATTCTAAGGAATTTTTTCTTCCTGGTTCCCCTTTCTACTTTTCCTTCTAATATGTTGGATGCTGGAAACTAATTTGATAATGATTTTTATATAAATTAGGATTTTAGTAGGATCCAAGGGGTCCTTCTTTTCAGTATAATGCATGAATTTTGGAGTGTGAACCTCGTTTATTTTGGTTGTGCAGAGCTGTGAGGACCACCCTTTCTGATTTTTGGCTGTGTTCCAGTGGGAAGCAAGATGAAACTAGGGGAGAAGAGTTTTTTGGTAGGAGTAGTACTTAAAGATCAGGCTTATTGCTTATTTAACAAATTAGTGTGGGTCAATAGGTTCTGGGCTTAAGAGAAATCAAACTATAAATAAGCAAATACAAAATATTGGGACTGGGGTGGGAATTTGTAACTTGTATTCTGCTTGAGGTAACAAACATTGCTTTCAGTTATATTGACAAACATTTGTCAATAGTTCACATATGGAAACATTTATTTTCTGTTTTTTTAAATTTTATATTGGTGCAGTGTAAATCATACATCTTTGTTAGGTACAAGCTGATAACATGCACACATTTCTCATTTAACCCTTCCCTGATTCCCGCCCCATCTTTCCCCCTCCCTCCTTCTCAAGTTCAGTTTAGTGATTGACTTTGATATGACTGTGAAAATACATCATGTACATTAGAGTGTTTCCCTCCTCAACCACCACCTTCAGTTAAGTCAAATTCTTTGCTCATCTAAGGTTTCTCCTTCTTCATCTGGAGTCCCTCTTATGTCCCACTTTCTCCCTAGCTTATAAGGAAACATTTCTAAGTTAGTAGCATGAAAAGAAAATCTTTAAAAGTGCTTTAAATTTTCCTTAGCTTGACCTCCAGAATAAACAAGGACTATAAGGTCCTTTGCAAGTAAAACTTGACTTTGTGTGTATGTATTTCCCATTTTATCTGTTTTATTGAATGCCTGCACAAAGATGGGGTGTGTGTGTGTGTGTGTGTGTGTGTGTGTGTGTGTGTGAGAGAGAGAGAGAGAGAGAGAGAGAGAGAGAGAGAGAAGAGGAGAGGAGAGGAGAGGAGAGGAGAGGAGAGGAGAGGAGAGGAGAGAAGAGGGGAGAGAGGGAGAGAGGGAAAGAGGGAGAGGGAGAGAGAGAGAGAGAGGGGTGAGTTGCGTATTAGGAAAGTACATGTGTTGTCTTAGGTTAATAGGGTGGATTTTGATATATATGAGATGAGAAAGAAAAATAACTGCTTTCTCAATTATGAGTGGCAGGTATACACAGACATTGAATGGAAACTGGTCTGTTCATTTGAGCTTTTCTTACCAGCCATTTAGTAGAAGGGGGGAAGGGGGGAGGGGAGGGGGGGGAAAGAGGAGAGAAATATTTTAAATGTTTTCATCAGACTATTAATAGACTCATGGTCAATGGAAAGAGTCCAGAAGGAATCTATAAAATGTAGATAAGTACTTACTATCATTATTATTATTGTTCCATCTTAGGTCTTTAGATGATATAATTTATTTATTTTTATTAATTGGTGCCATTGTAATCATACATCTTTGTTAGGTACAAGCTAATAAAGGCATATATGCACACATTTTTCATTTAACCCCTTCCCCAATTCCCACCCCACTCCCTCGCCCTCCCTCCTTCTCAAGTTCAGTTTAGTGGTTGACTTTGATGTTTGTGAAAGTACATCATGTGCATTAGGGTGCCCCCCCCCGCCCCATCCATCACCTTCTGTTAAGTCAACTTCTTTGCTTATCTAGGGTTTCTCCTTTTTCATTTGGAGTCTCTCTTGTGCCCCATCTTCTCCCTAGCATCCGCGTATTAGGGAGAACATATACTTTTTTACTTTTTGTGATTGACTAATCTCACTTAACATCATGTTTTCTAGTTGCATCCATTTCCCTGCAAATAACATGATTTTGTTCTTCTTTATGGCTGAGTAAAATTCCATTGTGTACATATCCCATGAGTTTGTAATTCATTCATCTGTTGATGGACATCTTGGTTGTTTCCATAGTTTGGTAATTGTGAATTGTGCAGCTATAAACATAGATACACATACGTCGGTCTGATAGTTTGGTTTCCATTCTTTTGGGTAGATACCCAGAAGTGGTATTGCTGGATCATATGGTAGGTTCGTTCCCATTTATCTGAGGATCCTCCATACTGTTTTCCAAAGTGGTTGCACTAATTTGCAATCCCACCAACAATGTATTAGGGTTCCCACTTTTCCACACCCTTGCCAGCATTTGTTGTTGTTTGTGTTTTTATGATTGCCATTCTGATTGGAGTTAGGTGAAATCTCAAGGTAGTTTTGTTTTGCATCTCTCTGATTGCTAATGATGTAGAACATTTCCTCATACATTTATTGGCCATTTGTATTTCTTCTTTTGTGAAGTATCTATTTAGGTCCTTTTCCCATTTTTTGATTGGGTTGTTTTCTTAGCTTTGTGTTTCTTGAGTTCTCTGTATATGCTAGGTATTAGTCTTCTATCAGAAGAGTAGCTGGCAAAAATTTTCTCCTACTCTGTGGGCTCTCTGTTTAGGTTCTTGATAGTTTCCTTTGCTTCACAGAAGCTCTTCAGTTTAAGGCAATTCCATGTATTGATCTTCCTTTGAGTTGCTTGTGCTTCTGGGGTCTTGTTGAGAAAGTTTTTACCTGTGCCTATGTGTTGTAGTGTTGGCCCTATGCCCTCTTCAAGTAGCTGCAAGGTCTCTGGCCTGACTTCCAGGTCTTTGATCTACCTTGAGTTGACTCTTGTGCAGAGTGAGAAAGTGGGGATTATTTCCATATTCCTGCATATGGTTAACCAGTTTGCCAACACCTTTTGTTAAAGAGGCTATCTTTTTTCCAAAAAACTTATAGAACTGATCAACAAATTCAGCAAAGTGTCTGGATACAAAATCAACCTTAAAAAATCAGAAACTTTCCTGTATGCCAGCCATAAATCCACTGAAAAAGAAATCCAGAAAACAATTCCACTCACAATTGCACCCTGAAAAATAAAATACTTAAAAAGTTGAAAAAAGAAATTGATGAAGACCTTAGAAGATGGAAAGATCTTTCATGCTCTTGGATAGGCAGAATAAATATAATCAAAATGGCCATCCTCCCAAAAGTGATCTACAGATTCAATGAAATTACCAAGGTCACTCCTCACAGACATAGAAAAATCAGTCCTTAAATTCGTCTGGAACAACAAAAAGCCTAGAATAGCCAAAGTAGTTCTTAGCAACAAGAACCATGCAGTAGGTATCACAATACCTGACTTCAAACTCTACTACAAAGCCACAGTAATAAAAACAGCATGGTATTGGCACAAAAACAGATACATAGACCAATAGAGCAGAATAGAAGATTCAGAAACAGACCCACATGCTTACAGTCAACTGATTTTTGACAAAGGAGCCAAAAACATAGATGATATAACTTAAAAGGAGCATTTTCTCCTTTTCATCTAACCCTTTTCTTACCTAAGGCAAAAAACAAAATAAACCCATTTTTATTTGGATGAGATAGTTGAGCATTAGAAAACAATTTATGTTTCTTTAGAGTTTGTAAATATCATGCCAAAATGTGTTTTCTTTTAATGCATATTGAAGGAGTTGAATCTTTTGGCTCATTTTAAAATATCATATAACAGTGTCATTGAATAGTGACTTAAACCAGTAACCCTTCCCCCCTCAATTCTGGGATCAGATTCCAGGCCTTCTACACGCTAGGCAAATGCTCTACCATTGAGCTACATTCCCATCTCCAGTAGGTTTATTTATTGCTTGCTGTGTTAAGACATAGTAAGAGTATAAGCCATGTGTTGCATGGTCTCTGATGTTAATATATATGATAACCTATTTGTGTAAATTATCCAGGCTACCAGCTTAAAACACAAAGCTATTGTTTTGTCTCTGTAATCAAGCTGTCTTGTTAGGAGACATCTGATAGGGAAGTCATGGCTTAATTAATTTTGTCAAAAGTAATGTATAGATAGTTTGCCATACAAGAATTGCTTATTAGGACTGTACATCTGTTGCTTTTTTAGGTTAATTGGGTGGTCTTTGAATATATATGAGAGAGGAAAAGGAAAACAATGGCTTTCCCATTTACGAGTGGCATACTAAATAACTTGAGAAGGTTGCAACCTTTTTAAATATAATTCCTAAACTTATATAGACTGTCTAAAAAAAAAAAAAAACAACATAGTGTTAACAATGAAAGAACAAATGGTTTTCTGAGAAGATTGATAATGAAACAAGGTATCCATTCTCACCATTCTTATTAAATAGTCCTAGAGTTTCTGGCCAGTGCAATAAGGCAAGAAAAAAACAACCTGAAAGGCATGTAGATCACAAAGGAGACTAAATTGTCTCTATGTATAGATAACGTGATCTATGTAGAAAGGAATTTAAAGATAAGGTCCTAGAAATATGTGCATTAATAAAGTTATAGGATATAGGATAAACATACAAAAACTCAGTTGAATTTCTATATACTAACAATGAACACATGGAGATAAATGTATATCATTTACAATTGCTCAGTTAAAAAAGGAAGTACTAGCCGGGCGTGGTGGCGCACGCTTGTAATCCCAGCATTCGGGAGGCTGAGTCCGGAGGATCCGGGTTCACGGCCGGCTTCAGCTACTTAGTGAGGCACTCCGCAACCTAGTGAGACCCGGTTTCAAAATAAAGAATAAAAAATAGGGCTGGGGGTATAGCTTGGAGGTAGAATGCCCCTGAGTTCAATCCCCAGTACCGCAAAAAAAAAAAAAAAAGGAAGTACTTAGGCTTGTATCTAATAAAACATGTATAGGACTCATATACCCAAAACTATAAAATAACTGATTAAAGAACTCAAAGATCAAAATAGAGAGTTGGACACAGTGGTGATGCACACCTGCAGTCCCAGCTACTCTAGATGCAGAGAGGGATGATCACATGAGCTCAGGAGTTTGAGACTTAGATTATATCAATCAGTCATTCAATCAGGAGATATAACAATGTTTGTGGATTGGAAAACACAGCAAAGATGTCAGTTCTCCCCAAATGATATATGTTCAATGCAGTTCTTACCGAATGGCCTGTGAGATTTCTTTGTAGGTACAGAGAAAAATATTATAAATTTTATGTGAAAAGACAAAGGAACTAGAATAGCTAGTAGAAGAAAAATCAGTCTACTGGATTTCAACTATAGTATAGCTACGGAACTAGAATAGCTAAGTAGAAGAAAAATCAATCTACTGGATTTCATCTATAGTATAGCTACAGCACCCAAGATTGTTGCTGTAGGATAGACAGCAACAATTGTGGGAGGATAGACCCATAGACTAATTGAATAGAATAGAGAACTCAGAATAACAGAATAAAGGCCTAAGATGTTTCCAGGAGACTTTTTTGAGACTTAATTCACCATAACATTCACCCTTTTCAAGTATGCAATTCAGTATTTTTTGTTATTGTTGTTATATTCACAAAGTTGTACAACATTCACCACTATCTAGTTCCAGAACATTTTTACCACCTAAAAAGGAAATGCAGTATCCATTAGCCATTGACAGAGATGCAAAAGCAGTATAATGGAGGAAGGATAACTTTGACAACAAATAAATAGTACTGGATCAATTGGATAGCCACAGGCTTAAATTTTTTTTTTTTTATAGAAATTTCACACCTTGTTAAAAAATCAATTCAAAATAGACTACAGACTTAAGTGCAAAATGTGAAGCTAGACAACTTTTAGGGGAAAAGGCATAGGAAAAAAAATATCTTTGAGATCTAGAGCGAGGGAAAGAGTTCTCAGACTTGAAGTAAAAAACTATGATCCATAAAAGGAAATATTTATAAGCTAGGAGTCATAAGTAACTTTTTGCTCTGCTAAGGACTATATTAAAAAAATGGAAAAACAAACTATAGCCTAGGAGAAAATATTTACAGTCAATGAAGAACTGGTACTGCTGGCACTCCATGGCTGTGCATTTTGCACCTACAGATTGATCCAACTGTGGACCCCCCAAAAGCAACTTATTTAACGTCTCTTGTCATTATTCTCTAAGAATTACAATAAAACAAGTATTAGAAGTAAAACAAGTGTTTACATTATATAATATTTTGCAAGTAATGTGGAAATGATTTGAAGTATATGGGCAGATATTTAGATGATATGCAAATACTGTGCCATTTTGTATAAAAACTTGAGCATACTTAGATTTTGGTATGGGTTGGGGGTTATCCTGTAACCAGTGCATCTAGACTATATAAAGAACTCCAAAGCCAGGCGTGGTGGCGCACACTTGTAATCCCAGCATTCGGGAGGCTGAGACCAGAGGATCCTGGTTCAAGGCCAGCCTCAGCTACCTAGTGAGGCACTTCGTAACTTAGTGAGACTCGGTTTCAAAATAAAGAATAAAAAATAGGGCTAGGGGTGTAGCTTGGAGGTAGAATGCCCCTGAGTTCAATCCCCAGTACCGCAAAAAAAAAAAAAAAAAAAAAAAAAAAAAAAAAAAAAAAAAAAAAAAAAAAAAAAAAAAAAAAAAAAAAAAAAAAAAAAAAAAAAAAAAAAAAAAAAAAAAAAAAAAAAAAAAAAAAAAAAAAAAAAAAAAAAAAAAAAAAAAAAAAAA
>PVLC010029300.1:0-20316 GCA_004027655.1 Graphiurus murinus
AGGTTCAGGCTCCTCCTCCCCCCCCCCCCAGCTTTAGATGAATAGAACTCATCTTGTCCCATGCTGAACCCATCTTTAAGAAACCTTCCCTTAAGCCGGGAATGGTGGCGCATGCTTGTAATCCCAGCATTTGGGAGGCTGAGTCCAGAGGATCCAGGTTCGCGGCCAGCCTCAGCTACCTAGTGAGGCACTCTGCAACTTAGTGAGACCCTGTTTCAAAAAAAATAAAGAATAAAAAATAGGGCTGAGCCGGGTGTGGTGGCGCACGCTTGTAATCCCAGCATTTGGGAGGCTGAGACTGGAGGATCCCGGTTCGCGGCCAGCCTCAGCTACCTAGTGAGGCACTCCACAACTTAGTGAGACCTGGTTTCAAAATAAGAATAAAAAATAGGGCTGGGGGTATAGGTCGAAGGTAGAAAGCATCTGAGTTCAATCCCCAGTACTGCAAAAAAGAAAAAAATAGGGCTGGGGGTGTAGAATGTCCCTGGGTTCAATCCCCAGTACCACAAAAAGAAGAAAAAAAAAAAAAGAAACCTTCCCTTGCTGGATGTGGTGGCACATGCTTCGAATTCCAGTACTTGGGAGGCTGAGACAGGAGGAACGAAGGTTTAGCTACTTAGCAAGGCCCTCCACAACTTAGACTGTTTCAAAATAAAGAATAAAAAATAGGTCTGAGGGTGTAGCTGGAAGGTAGAATGCCCCTGAGTTCTGGGTTAATCCCCAGTACCATAAAAAAAAAAAAAAAAGCGAGAGAGAAACCTTCCATTCCCATTCAAAACAATTTAGATTATCCACATTCCTTATTTTAGTGTAGTAGCACTTGAGTCCGTTACCTTCTCCATCCCACTCTCTCATCTGATCGAGGTCCCCAGGGCTTCTCCAGGATAGCCATTCTTTGAGATGTATATGTATAGTCTTTGTCCATAGGTATGGAAGATCTCTGCCAGTTAGCTAGGCTATTTGTAGAAGTGTTGCTTTGCTGTTCCCACTTACAAAGAAGTTAGAGGCCACAAAAGTGAGGACTGCTAACTCTATGAGGTGGTCAATCTTAGGGCCAGAGGTTTGAGTGTATTTATTACTTAGCTTCCTGGAAGCTGATTTCCTCTACAAACCCCTGTGCTTCCCTTAGTCTAACTCACTGGGATAGAAGCCAGTTGAGGTTGGGATGTTGATCTTCTAGGTACTTGAGCCCCACATCTGGCAATACATATGAGGGTTCAGCGTATCAGATCAAGATGAGAGGCTGGGGCCAGGTGTGATGGCACACCCTTATAATCCCAATACTTGGGAGGCTGAAACAGGGGATCACAGGTTCATAGCCAGCCTCAGCTACTTGTTGAGGCTCTCTGCAACTTAGTGAAACCCTATTTCAAAATAAAGAATTAAAAATAGACCTGAGTGTGGTGACGCATGCTTGTAATTCCAGTACTCAGGAGGTTGAGACAGGAGGATTGCAGGTTTGCTGCCAGCCTCAGCTACTTAGGCCCTCTGCAACTTAGTGAAACCCTGTTTCAAAATAAAAAATTAAAAAATAGGGCTGGGGTTGTAGCTCGTAGTGGAATGCCCCTGGATTCAATCCCCAGTACTGCCAAAAAAAATTAAAAGAATGAAAACTAGGATTGGGGGTATAGCTTGAAGTGGAATGCCCCGGGCTTAATCCCCAATACCGCCAAAAAAAAAAAAAAAGAAGAAGAAAGAAAAAAGATGGGAGGCTGGGCACCCTGGTCTGTACAGATGAGACCTCCTGCAGCCCTGGGTCTCCATGAGAAAGAAAGCTCTTGACAAGCAGACCCCTTCCACCATCTTTTGTGCAGCATATCGACAAAGTCTTCAAACACAAAGACCTGCAACAGCAGCTAGTGGATGCCAAGCTCCAGCAGGCCCAGGAGATGCTGAAGGAGGCAGAGGAGCGGCACCAGCGAGAGAAGGACTTTGTGAGGCGCAGGCCCCATGGCTGGGGTGGGGGTGTGAGGAGGGGGGCTGGATTCTGGCTCAGCTCAGAATCAGCTTTGTGTGGATGGGAGAGGTTGCTGCCAGGCCAGTCCAGTCATTGCTTGCCTATACAGCAGCTTGAGGAAAGGCAGCCTCATTGAGTCCAGTGCTTGTGGCTAAGGAAGGCCAAATACAGCCCCTGGGGGATTCTGACAGCATCTGGGGTCCTGTCTTGGAAATAGCTCCTGAAAGAGGCAGTGGAGTCCCAGAGGATGTGCGAGTTGATGAAGCAGCAGGAGACCCACCTGAAGCAGCAGGTAAGACAGTGTGGAACCAATTCTGAGCATCCAAGGTACCTTCACTGGGCCCCATCCTGGGGGCATGAAATGGAACCCATTCTAGGACTGGCTCTGCCTCGACTACTGTGACCTTAGCTGAGCCTTTGTTCTTGTTGCACCTATGTGGTGGTGACCATGTAGCTAGGTAAACTCAGAACTTCATCCCTAGCCTGAAAGTGTGTTGCTTTTGAGGAGATAGAGACAGAGCAGTTGTTTTTATTTTTTTAAGAGATGGGGGTCTCAATATATTGAAGTCACCCAAATTCTACTTTTCAGGTTTCGCATTTTGGATTATGTCCTTAAAAATACATGGTTTTGTTTTTAGCTACTGGAAAATGGCATATCAACAGAATTGTTGGTTGAAGGGCCAAGGAGAGGTCTGGGTATATTGATCAGAGGTGCCTTCCGGAGAAGCCTAGTCTTAACTGTGGACTTTTTTCTCACGCAGCTTGCCCTGTACACAGAGAAGTTTGAGGAGTTCCAGAACACACTTTCCAAAAGCAGCGAGGTATTCACCACATTCAAGCAGGAGATGGAAAAGGTAATGATGGTCTAGGCCAGGTATGGCTGCTGGGGCACAAGCTACTCCATTCAGAATTGAATGTGAGGCGGGCATGGTTGCACTTGCCTATAATCCCAGTACTTGGGAGGTTAAGACAGGAGGATCGCAGGTTTGAGGCCAACCTCGGCAACAAGGCAAGACCCTATTTCTTTCTTCTTTTTTTTTTCTTTTGTGGTACTGGGGATCAAACTCGGGTGTTCTACCTCCAAGCTATACCCCTAGCCCTAGTTTTTATTCTTTATTTTGAAATCGAGTCTCACTAAGTTGCAGAGTACCTCACTAGGTAGCTGAGGCTGACTGCGAACCCAGATCCTCCGGTCTCAGCCTCCCGAATGCTGGGATTACAAGCGTGCACCACCACGCCCGACACAAGACCCTATTTCAAAATCCCCACCACCCAAAAAAAAAAATGAGATCTGCCTTCAGAAAGTCCCCACCCCAGGGCGCATCATAGGGAGCTATTTACAGTAACAATGTTATCAAAGGGGGCCCTTAGAAGGGATCATAGCCTTTTCCCTTAGAGAGTGGGCAGTCTTGTTATTTCTTATCATTGGTGGTGGACTTTTTTATTTATATATATTTTTGGTGCTGGCAATTGAACCCAGGGCGTTGTGCATACTAAGCAGGTGTTCTCTCACTGATATACACACGCTGCCCCAGCCCCAGTGGTGAACATTTAACTTGAGACTTCCTAATGGAGAAGAGGCACTGGTCATTCCCCGTTTTGGAGACACAGATGAGCAGACAGCCCAGCTCTGACCATTTTCTTTCATCTGTCATGTACAACCCAGATGACTAAAAAGATCAAGAAGCTGGAGAAAGAAACCACCATGTACCGATCCCGGTGGGAGAGCAGCAACAAGGCCCTGCTTGAGATGGCTGAGGAGGTGAGTAGAGGGTCCCTGGAGCGGGGGGTGAGGAGTGAGGTTATTGTGTATCACACCCTTTCCTCTACCTTTTTTTTTTTTTTTTTTTTGCGGTACTGGGGGTTGAACTCAGGGAAGTTCTACCTCTGAGCTATACCCCCAGCCCTATTTTTTATTCTTTATTTTGAAACCGAGTCTCACTAAGTTGCGGAGTGCCTCACTAGGTAGCTGAGGCTGGCTTCGAACCCGGATCCTCCGGTCTCAGCCTCCCAAATGCTGGGATTACAAGCGTGCGCCACCACGCCCAGCTTTCCTCTACCTTCTGGTTAGTGACACCGCTAACATGAAGTGGAGCTGGGATTCCCATGCATGTCTGTCCAAGTCTAAAGGCAGTGCCAGCTATCTCCCCATGGGAGATCTGCAATGGAACCCAAGCAAGCAAATGGAAGAAAGGATCGAAGGAATTGGGGGGAAAAAAAAAACTGGAGCATCAGTGATGCATGTGGTTCAAGTGCAGAACAGCACAGATAGTTTATGACTTTGTGGTTTCTGATATAGAAGAAAGGAACTAATTAGTGGAGCAGCCACTACACCCAGACTTGTAGTCAACAGCCAAGTGTTTTAGAAATGCCAGTTCAGGCCGGGCGTGGTGGCGCACGCTTGTAATCCCAGCATTCGGGAGGCTGAGACCGGAGGATCCAGGTTCGCAGCCAGCCTCAGCTACCTAGTGAGGCACTCCGCAACTTAGACTTGGTTTCAAAAATAAAGAATAAAAAATAGGGCTGGGGGTATAGCTCGGAGGTAGAATGCCCCTGAGTTCAATCCCCAGTACCGCCAAAAAAAAAAAAAAAAAAAAAAGAAATGCCAGTTCAAGAGCTGGGTGTGGTGGCGCACACTTGTAATCCCAGTACTTGGGAGGCTGAGATAGGAGTATCCAGATTCACAGCTAGCCTCAGCTACTCAGTGAGGCCCCCTGCAACTTAATGAGACCCTGTTTCAAAATAAAGAATAAAAAATAAGACTGGGGGTGTAGCTGGGAGGTAGAATGCCCCTGGGTTCAATCCCCAGTACCGCAAAAAAAAAAAAAGAAATGTCAGTTCAAGAAACCAGGAGGATTGCAAGTTTGAGGCTAACCTCAGTAATGTAGCAATACCCTTTTTGTTGGTTTTTTTTTTTTCCTTTTCCTTTTTTTTTGTATTTTTTTGTACTGGGGATTAAACCCAAGGTCATCCCACCTCCAGGCTACATACCCCCTACTCCAATTTAATTTATTTTTTATTTATTTATTTGGTTTTTTTTTTTTTTTTTTTTTTTTTTTTTTTTTTTTTTTTTTTGCGGGACTGGGGATTGAACTCAGGGGCGTTCTACCTCCGAGCTATACCCCCAGCCCTATTTTTTATTCTTTATTTTGAAACCGAGTCTCACTAAGTTGCAGTGCCTCACTAGGTAGCTGAGGCTGGCCGCAAACCCGTATCCTCCGGTCTCAGCCTCCCGAATGCTGGGATTACAAGCGTGCGCCACCACGCCCGGCTTGAGTCTCACTTCTTGCTAAGACTATCTTTGGACCTGCAGTCCTACTGTCTCAGGCTCCCAAGCAAGACCCTTCTCAAAAGACAAAAAAGGGATGGGAGTGCATGTTGGAGGTAGAATGCCCCTATGCCATGCCCCTAGGTTCAGTCCCCAGTACCACAAGTAAAAAAGTGCCAGTTTAACCCAGGTGTGGTGGCATATGCCAGTAATCCCAGTATTTGGGAGACTGAGACAGGCAGATTACAGATTCAAGGCTAACCTCAGCAATTTAGTGAGGTTCTATAACACCTTAGCAAGACCCTTTTTCTTTTTTCTTTTTTTTTTTTTTTTTTTTTTGCGGTACTGGGGATTGAACTCAGGGGCTTTCTACCTCCGAGCTATACCTACCCAGCCCTATTTTTTATTCTTTATTTTGAAACCGGGTCTCTCTAAGTTGTGGAGGGCCTCACTAGGTAGCTGAGGCTGGCTGCGAACCCGGATCCTCCGGTCTCAGCCTCCCGAATGCTGGGATTACAAAAGACCCTTTTTCAAGAATATAATACAAGTAGGGGTGTGATATGGGGGTAGAATGCCTCTAGGTCCAACCTCCAGTAAAAAAAAAAAAAAGAAAGAAAGAAAGAAATGCTAGTTCACTGAATCTTCTCTTGGTGTTAGTCCTGTTTTACAGATAGATAGGCTCAAAAGCCACTAAGCCACTACTAGCCAGCTGTGGTGGCGCAAGCGCATGTAATCCCAGTACTTGGAAGGCTGAGATAGGAGGATCCAGGTTTGCGGCCAGCATCAGCTACTTAGTTAGGCCCTCCGCAACTTAGTGAGACCCGGTTTCAAAATAAAGAATAAAAAATAGGGCTGGGGGTGTAGCTCAGAGGTACAGTGCCCCTGGGTTCAATCCCCGGTACTGCAAAAAAAAAAAAAAAACCAACTATTTTGCCACGGTAATCTGCTAGAAAACTGGGTAAGTATGGGATCTAGGGGTCTAACCAAGCCATGCCCCCTATCTGTACCACACTGCCCTCAATTGACTGCCAGGTCAGAGCAGAAATTAGGGCCGTTTACTAGAAAAGGCCAGTTTTTTGTTTGTTTGTTTTGTTTTGTCATGGTACTAGGGGTTGAACCCAGGAGCCTTCTACCTCTAAGCTACACCCCCAGCCCTAATTTTTTTTTTTTTTTTTTTTTTTTTTTTTTTTTTTGCGGTACTGGGGATTGAACTCAGGGCTATTCTATCTCCGAGCTACACCCCCAGTCCTATTTTTTAGTCTTTATTTTGAAACAGGGTCTCACTAAGTTGTGGATTGCCTCACTAGGTAGCTGAGGCTGACTGCGAACCTTGATCCTCTGGTCTCGGCCTCCCAAATGCTGGGATTAGAAGCGTGCGCCACCACGCCCGGCTCCTATCTTATTTTCATTTTGAAACAGAGTTTCACTAGGTTCCTGAGAGTCTTTATTACTTGCTGAGGTTGTCCTTGAACCTGTGATCCTCTTGTCTCAGCCTCCCAAGTACCACCATGCCCAGCTCTGGGCCAGCTTTTGACTCTGGCCTACACTCAGCCTTGTTCAACTTGGTGTTTCCTTCCAAGTGGTGGTGTTGAGTTAGAGGGTTGTTGGGATAGCATTGATGAAGGGCCCATTTCTCTCCATAGAAAACGCTCCGGGACAAAGAACTGGAGGGCCTGCAGGTGAAAATCCAGCGGTTGGAGAAGCTGTGCCGAGCACTGCAAACAGAGCGCAATGACCTGAACAAAAGGGTACAGGACCTGAGTGCTGGTGGCCAGGCCCCCCTCACTGACAGTGGCCCTGAACAGAGGCCAGAGACTGTCACTGCCTCCATGGAGCAGGGTGGTGAGGGGTCCAGGGCTCAAGCACCCAGTTCTCCAAGGGCCACGGAAGCTCTTGGCTGCCCAGGAATGCCAAGCACAGAAGCATCAGGCCATACAGGGCCCCAGGAGCCCACCTCTGCCACCGCCTAGAGAGCCTGGTGCTTGGGGCGAGCTGGGAAGGGAGCAGCAGCCCAGCCAGGCCTGGTCCATACAAGGCTCCCATGCTAAGCAGCCCAGTGCTGAGGCCAGGGTGTTCTGACCTGGCTGGTGTCTGACACTTTGCAATTTTGGATTTTGTGGGTCAGTTTTGCATACATATGGTATATGTGCAGGACCTCATACATTTATGTCTGAGTGTACAGTGGGCTTGCATTGAGGATGAGTACACAGATGAAGTCAGTGGCTCCTCTGTGCACCAAAGAGTCTACAGACGTGTCATCTGTACTGCCGTCACAGTGAACTGGTAGGACAAGTGACTTGAGCATTTCCCTGCTTGATTTGAGGCTCAGACCCCTCCCAGTCCTTCAGAGCTCATGACAAGTGATACACCAGGCCTGGACTGCATTTTTCTGAGCAGTGCTTGGGCAACTCGGGCTCCTAGCTCCCCTGGAAGCTCCATTGCTTCTCATAGCCTGGGAGTGGTATCCCTGCACAGAGCCTTGGCAGGACACTGAGAGCTGGTGGTTTAGCTGCTTTCCTGCCTAGGACAAAGGACCTGGAGAATGTTTCTGCGTGGGATGATGCGCTGGTCAGGAGCCCCTTGGGCACCACTTCCCCTGCCCTCTGGTAGTGCCAGGACTGGGCCAACGTTGCTTCTCAGTAGCCTTATCATTCACAGGTGCCTCTCTAGCCTGCACAAATGATTGACAAGAGATCACCCAAAGGATTCTTTCTGAAGGTTTTTTGTTTTGCATGTAACAGTTTATATTGAGGATCTTCTGAGGAAGGAAGAGGGGTACTATGGCAGTGTCTGACCTCCAGTGTCCCGCCCCTCACAACCCCATCTGGCTGCTTTGCCATGATGGTGCTGAGGTGTCCTGTTTGGGAAGGTAAAATCAGTTACTAAAGGAAAGGAAGGAGCTTCTGATGGCTTTGCCACAAGCTTTCCTATGGGTTTCAATCCTGGGAGGCCATCACTGACTCCCCCCACCACTGTCTTCTCCATGCAGCAGCTGCTGGGTGCGAGGTCCAGCTGCATGCCCCCACCCCCTTGGCTTTATGGGTCTGTTTCTGCTTCTTGTCCCCTTATACACACACACACACACACACCCAAATGTGCAATCCTTGAGGTTTGCCCTTGTTCCGTTTCCTGGTACCTCCTTGCCCAAGAAATAAGATAACTCTTTGGGATTCCACTTCTTCGTGTGTGGGAGCCCCCAGTTGTCGGATAGGTAATGAAGTTCAATAGACTGAGCCCAAGAAATCCACAAAGTGGCTGTATACTATTGTGCCACCACCCAGTACATATGACTGTACTGTGACAGCTCTGCTGAAAGTTCTTGTCAACACCTCCTAGGTTATCAGCCACTCTGAGCAGGGCGATTTTCTTGGGCAGTTGAATGAGTTTTAGAAGCAGAGCTCTGCTGGGTTAGAGCTACATTACAAATCTCTAGCTGGCCTCAGCTTCAGTGAGCCAAGGGAGCCACAGACCAAGGTAGAATGAGTCGAAGTTTGCTTCTTGCTATATTTCATTGTACTGCAGGTTTCTTCATCCTTCACAGCTAGCCCATCATTTAAATCCCCCAGATTAATAGGTTCTTAGAGAATGTTATGTATTCCCGAATCATGTTGTGACTTAGACCAGAGGTGGCAAATTAACCCCACCCCCCTTGCCCCAGGTACCACTGGTCCACTTCAGAGTATGTCCTGCAAACTCCTGATGTATCCTTAATTCATTCACAATGCTCTACAGCAGTGTGTGTTGAGACCTCTTTGCCATCTTTGGCTGAGATCTGCTCTCCTGTAGAGAGTGTTTCCCAAGGTCCTTTTTTCTTCTCATTGAAGTCCCTGTGTTTAGAATGGTCCCTGCCTCTTCTGGCTCCAGCAAGGCCTTCTTCCTTCCCTAAGCCCCTGTGCCAAGCTTACGAGAACTACCAACCCCACAGAAGGTTTGCTAGACTACAGAGGTGCAGGGAGGAGTCAGATCCTCCCCTCTTGGACAAGTGGAAAGGCCTGTGTGGACCACATAATTGCCTGCCTCAATTCAGCTACCTCTTAAAGCCCATGGGGAGTTGGGGCTGTTGGATCCCAGTATGGTGGGATGGGAGGCTACAGTGTGTAGGTGGCCCCAGGCGGACTCCCTCAGGTCAGGAATGTGGGCCCCATGCTAGGTGGAATCTTGGCTCTAAGCTCCAGCCAATATGTAGGTGGGGGATATATTTTTCTTTCTCTTACTCTCCATTGACCAAATCTTACTAATCACTACAGCTGCTCTGCTTGCTCTGCTTTCCAAAGTCAGCCCAGGTACCTGGGTGCCACTCACATTGGCCAGGAGCCTGGGCCAGATGCAGGGGAGGTGGCCCATTGATGAGTGAGGGCCAGTGCCTTCCTCACCCACGTGAATCCCATGAACGTGACCTCAGTTTTAGGACCAAGAGCTGTGTTGGTTTTATAGATGGTTAGCTTTTCCTCCAGGGGACCACAGTAGATAAGGCCCAGGACCTTAGCTCTGCCAACACTAACTCATATTCAGGACCTGTCCAGCTGAGTTTCATGCACACCAGATTCTGAGAGATATCAGCAGCACTTTTTATTTGTCTTTGTTTTCCATGAGGTTTTTGGACCATGGGCTGAGCTCAGGCACTTTCTGTAAGAATGTTATTTCTGAAAAGATGGTTATTTAACCCTCCTCCACCCCCATTGTGGTGGCTCTGCTGAGGGCTGACCAAGAGGCCAGTGGAGCTGCCCTGTGTGTCTGCGGGAAGGCTGAGGCCTGCTGAGCTGCTGGTCCAGCCCTCCCACATTGCACAGCACAGAGGTGGACACTGGGACAGCTAGGCAGCTACCACCTCCTCACCCTGCCTGGGGTAGGGAGGCTGCCTCTGTCCCTTAATGCGTTCCTTATGGCCCAGGCTGGCCACCCAGACTTGTGTAATGTGCTGACAGCTTTTTTTTCCCCCCTCCCTTGTCTCCTTTTAGTATTCACAACAGCCAGGGACTTGATATTGATGTATTTTAAACCACATTAAATAAAAAGTCTGTTGCCTTATTTGTTTCTCTCCTGATCTCTGTGATCATTTGATGTTATCTGGCCCCTGCCATCATCACTGACTTGTCTGAATCTGCTGCAGAGTGGCCATGACAGAGCTCTAGTATCCTGTATGTGCCAGAGTGCCCTCCTGCCTTCCACCAGCACCACAAGCTCAGTCCACTGACAGATTCACTTGAATTGTCCATCCTGAGTAAAGTTAGCAAGATACATCCAAGAACATCTCTTGCCCAAAAAATTATCCCTGGCCACCGCTGGGGTTCAGACAAGTGAGGAGGAAAAGGATTGGGAGGTGGGTGCTGGGGAGTGAGCCCAGGGGCATTCTACCTCCAAGCTGTGCCTCCAGCCCTTTTTATTTTTTGTTTTGAAATGATCTGCTAGGTTGCTGAGTCTCCTTGTGTTGCTGAGGCTGGCCTCTAACCTGTGATCCTTCTGTCTCAGCTTCCCAAGTACCTTAATTACAGGTATGCACCACCTCCTTGGACTGAAAAAGGGACTTACAGGTCTTGGGGGGGGGGGTGTTTTTGTTTTGTGGTACTGGGGAATAGAACTCCTCGGGCATTCTACCTCTGAGCTATACCTCCAGCCCTGTTTTATTCTTTATTTTGAAACAGGGTCTCACTAAATTGCGGAAGGCCTCACAAATTGCTGAGGCTAGCTGTGAACTTGTGATCCTCCTTTCTCAGCATCCCAAGTACTGGGATTACAGGCATGGGCTACCACACCCAGCTGGACTTTGAAATACAAAAAGGCCAGTGGTACAATGGGAGCAGAGAGGAGGCCCCTGCCCTCTTCAGCAAAGAGAGAGTGGTGGATACCTGAAAGGGCCTCCTGACTTTAGGGCAGGCAGGCAGGCAAGCCTTTGACTGCTACTTGTAATTAAGCAGTTCACTTGGGAATGCAGGTGTGCAGGAGGGTGAGGGAGATGAGGCTAATGGCCCAGAGTTTGTGCACTGAGTTAAGAAATTTGGGCCAGATCTAGCATGCAGGGAGGAGTTGCTGGAGCTGTTCAGTAGGAAATTGGTAGGGCATATGCAGCATCCCTGGGAACTGGCCCACCCAAAGGGGATGTACAAGGACCTCCAGATTCCTTTGATTTTAGACATTCCTTCATAAGATCACACTTTTGCCTGTTTTCTCCTCGTCCCCACCCTGGCAATAAGGATTGAACCCAGGGCACTTTACCACTGAACTACATCCCAAACCATTTTCATATTTTGAGACAGGGTCTTGCAAAGTAACTCAAGCTGGCCTAGAACTTGAGATCTTCCTGCCTCCACTTCTCATGTAGCTGCAATTACAGACATACTCCATTTCGCCCATATTTCTTACCCCTGTTTACTCACTGGGAATTAAGTTGCGGCTCCTATAATGGAGACATTTTACTGGTGGCTTTCCTTAACACCCAGTTCTCTCTGGGGCCTGTGTTGGTTAGGCACAACAGATAGTTAGGCACAATGAATGCCTCACAATTGGCAGAGACAATCCAAATGCCCTTTGCTTTTAATCAAGGTCTTGATGGAATTAGTGTTCTGTGCTGGCCACGTTGGTTCCAAAGATCCTCTCTGGAAGGGTTAAGTGAATGCTCCCCCACTCCAACTTTGCTTCCGAGCAAAGTGGCTGGGAGAATAGCTTGAGGCTTCTGGCTCCTCAGGGAAGCAGCTGAGCATGGGAACCCCAGAGGTGCTCCTGGACTGTCTACCACTCACCTGGAGTAGCCCTGGAACCACTCTAGCATCTCTGGTAGGAGAAGGAAAGGAATTTCTCTGTTGTCCTCCCTCCCTCTGACTCCCAATTATTGAAAAAGTCCTGAATTAACGTCTCTTCTCCAGCCGCAGTCTGGAGGTTGGATGTAACTGGGAAAGAGTCTTGCACAGGTGCCTGCAGAAGTAGTGCCTCTCAGCTGGTCGTGGTGGGGCATGCCTGTAGTCCTAGTAATTGGGAGGCCGAGACTAGAGGATCACAGGTTTGCAGCCAGCCTCAGCAACTTAGCAAGGCCCTCCACAACTGAATGAGACCCTGTTTCAAAAGAAGAAGAAGAAGAAGAAGAAGAAGAAGAAGAAGAAGAAGAAGAAGAAGAAGAAGAAAGCTGGGATTGTAACTCAGAGGTATAACACACCTGGTTCAATCCCCAACATAAAAAAGGGGGGGGGGGCTGGGAGTAGCCCCTGGGTTCAAGCCCCAGCGCGCGCGCACACGCGTGTGCGCACACACACACACACACACACACACACACACACACACAGTATTGCCTTTCTTTTCCCAACTCAGCCAGTCCAGCCCAGGGCAGCTGCTCATGCCTACATTGCCTTGAGCCCGTTAATTTGAGCCTGCTGGGCAGCCTGATCAAGGATGAGCCTCTCTCCTGTAGCATCAGATGCTGCTCCAGGGACCTGAGCCAGGAGCCTTTGCCAGGACTTTAAATAGTTACCCCCATTGATCCAGCTTTCTGGGCAGCAGTGCTGGGCCAGCCTCCTTCAGGTACTCAGGTTTCCCTCCTGGGTACTGAAGTCAGGTACCAGGGAATCCGGTGGTCTTCCCTCTGACTCGGTGCTCCCCTCTACCTGGCTCCTAAACCTGGGGGTGAGGAAGGGGTCCTGTCACTTCATCAGTAGCAGAATACAACCTCCACCAAGCCAGGAATGTCAGCGTGTAGTGGTATTGCCCGAAAGACTATTGTTTACTTTCAGTAAAATGGGGACAGTGAAAATGAAGCTTCAGGGTTGTTGTGAGGATTAAATGTACATAAAATCCTTAATGCTTCTTGTAGACTAACGTGTTCTCCCTCTATCTTCCCCTCCTCTCCATTTCTCTCTCTCCCCGTTTCTCTCCCTTCAGTCCCCCTTCTCCCTCTCCTGACAAAGCTACCACCATTTTGTAAGGGACCATACCTTCCCTCCAAAACTGACGGGAAAGGGAAAGTGTCTTCTAATTCGATATCACACCACCAACAGGGTCGCCTTAGTTCAGGCTAGAGGAACAGTTTAGACAACGCGGGACGCTCCTCCCCTCAGGCTCCCACCCGAGCCCCGGAGGAGGTTACTTTCTCTTTAAATGCAAATCACCGGCCGCTGCTCTGCTCCGCTCCCACCCGCTGGTGTTCCCGGGAGGAGCGCGCAGAGGGAGCTGGCCCGGGAGCACGCTGCAGACCCCGAGCCCCCAGGTCAGTCGCCGGGAGGGAGGGCGTGCGGCGCGGACCGGACCCCGCGGGAGGACGCTGTTTCGGAGCCGAGCGGTCCATCCCGCACGCGGCTTTGGAGGCTGAGCGTGGGAGGTCGATCCCGGTTGCCCCAGCCGCTTCAGGGGAGCGGGGGGCTCCTGCTGCGATTCTGTCAAGCCCCTCAATGCAGAGAGAGGCAAAAGCTGCGCCCTGTCTCCCCTCCACCATGTAAGCTGGCTGACCCGTTCGGCGCCAGCCAGCCTAAATGCAGTGTCCCGCGCGCGCCCCGCGGTCCCGGAGTGTGTGGTGGAGTCGGGCTGGTAACAGATCCGGAGTGAGAGCCCCAGGAGAGGACCCGCAGGCCGGAGGCTCCGGCGGGGGTGGACTGAGGCAGCTAAGTACTGCTGGCCACAGGCGCGGCCATTGTTGAAGGCCCAGGCCGCCTGACCACCAAGCACTCCAGGGGCTTTCAGACTGGGGGAAAAGGGAAGTGGCAGGAAGTTCCCCTGGGGAACTTCTGGAAGTCCCTGGCAGTCACCTTTGGGTGTGGACTGGAAGAGGAGGGATGCCAGTGTCTGGGGTGGGGACACCCCAGCTTCTCCTGCCAGTACCCATCCCTGGTGACCCCTACTTGACGCTGGAACCTTCCCAGATGCCCCACCCTCACCTTGGTCACCGCTCACGCTGACAGGGTTGGTTGGTCAGTGTCTGCTGAGGCAGTTGGTAAACAGAATGGGGCCTAGTTAAGACACCCCTAATCCTTAGCTGCCTGGCCAGCTCATAGCTACTCCATCTCCCCCTGTATTTCCTCTTCAGCCCCCCGACCCCCCTTGCCACAGGGACAGGAGACCCCAGCAGCACAGGATAGCCCTTCCTGGGCTGGCCCTTTTAGAAGGTCCTAGGCTTTCAAGCAGAAAGGAACTTAGGATGGGCCTTAGAAGGTCCTTCATATGCCACAGAAATGGTCCCAGCAGCAGGAACTGGCATCTGGCCCTGTACAGGCAGGGGGCTGGGATGGAGACCCTGACAATTGTGAGAAGACAAGTCCAAAGGTGCCAGGACCCTTCTTTGCAGTTGTTGGCCAAGGGAGGACTCTGTTCCTCACTCTCTCAATGGAGTTGCTTCCTTCCCAGGCCTGAGACCCAGCCAGCAACCAATGGATGACAAAAAGAAGAAAAGGAGTCCCAAGCCCTGCCTGACCCAGCCAGCCCAGGCCCCAGGCACACTACGCAGGGTCCCTGTGCCCACCAGCCACAGTGGGTCCCTGGCTTTGGGGCTCCCTCATTTGCCATCCCCCAAGCAGCGGGCCAAGTTCAAGAGGTGAGTACAGGAGGGAAGCAAGGCAAGGAGGGAGCACCCCCCAACTCTCTCTGGGCTGAGTACTATGGGGAGGAATGCAACGCGGGCCTTCAGCCTTTAGCTACTAAGATTTGTTAATTAATATAATTAATTAATTTTTGTGGTACTGGGGATTAAAATCAGGGGCATTCTACCTCTGAGCCACACCCACCCAAGCCCTATTTTTTTTTTTTCTTTATCTTTTTTGGTGGTGGTATCAGGGATTGAACCCAGGGCCATTCTACTTCCAAGCTATACCTCCAGCCCTATTTTTTATTTTGAAACAGGGTCTCACTAAGTTGCAGAAGGCCTTACTAAGTAGTTGAGGCTGTCCATGAACCTGCTGTGATCCTCCTGTCTCAGCCTCCCAAGTACTGGGATTACAAGCATGCACCACCACATCTGACTCCCAAGCCCTATTTTTCATTCTTTATTTTGAAGCAGGATCTCACTAAGTTGTAGAGGGCCTCACAAGTTGCTGAGGTGGCCATGAACCTGCAATCCTCCTGAAAGCCTCCCTGGCCTCTGGGCACTCAGAAATGATTTAGACCCAATGCCTACCCCCCAGTGCATGGGGAAAAGGCCAGATGGGTAACTGGGATCACACAGCATGAGGCTGTACCTTGGAATAGGGAGTCAGCAACCTGTCAGGAAATGAGAGTCACAGGAGGCTGCAGGACACACTGAAGAGGGAAGAATATTCTAGGCTGAGGGGCTTGCTTGACATAAAAATGAGAGAAAGATATTGCTACAGCCGGGCGTGGTGGCGCACGCTTGTAATCCCAGCATTCGGGAGGCTGAGACCGGAGGATCCGGGTTCGCGGCCAGCCTCAGCTACCTAGTGAGGCACTCCGCAACTTAGTGAGACTCGGTTTCAAAATAAAGAATAAAAAATAGGGCTGGGGGCGTAGCTGGGAGGTAGAATGCCCCTGAGTTCAATCCCCAGTACCGCAAAAAAAAAAAAAAAAAAAAGAAAAGAAAGATATTCCAAGAACCACAGATGGATTTGGGGCTTTGGAGTATCAGGAAACAAGAAATGGTAAGGGTGTGCCTGGACACACAATTTGAATTCTTTGCTGAATTATTTTAAATGATTGGAAATTTGCATCCTACTCTGTTCCAACTAAATACCATGTATTCTTTTTTGAATTGTTCAAAATCAAATCAGTGTTCCCCTGTGGCTTTGCACACCATCTGCCTGAGAAGCGTGTTTGTGGACAGCCACAGTGAGGTATAACTGAAGCTCAGGACTGGGGTGAGAACAGTAGGAAATGCAACTGGAGAGGAAGGCAGGCCAGCCAGCAAGGGTATTCGGTGTGATCCTAAGGAAAGGGAAATTTCAAAACAATTTATAGAAGAGGGCAAAAAAGCCGGGTGTGGTGGCACACGCTTGTAATCCTAGCATTCGGGAGGCTGAGACCGGAGGATCCGGGTTCGCGGCCAGCCTCAGCTAACTAGTGAGGCACTCCACAACTTAGTGAGACTCGGTTTCAAAATAAAGAATAAAAAAAAAAAAAAAAAATAGGGCTGGGGGTATAGCTTGGAGGTAGAATGCCTCTGAGGTCAATCCCCAGTACTGGGGAAAAAAAAAAAAAGAAGAGGGAAAAAAGATTTTGGAGGGGAAGGCGGGCACAGCGGTATAGTCCTGTAATCCCAGTACTTGGCAAGCTGAGACAGGAAGATCGAAGGTTTAAGGCCAGCAAAAGGTAACTTAGGCAGCAGGGCATGGTGGTGCACACTTGTATCCCAGTACCTGGGAGGCTGAGACAGGAGGATCGCAGGTTCAAAGCCAGCCTCAGATACTTAGTGAGGCCCTCCTCAACTTAGACCCTGTTTTTTTTTTTTTTTTTTTTGCGGTACTGGGGATGGAACCCAGGGGCATTCTACCTCCGAGCTACACCTCCAGCCCTATTTCTTATTCTTTATTTTGAAACAGGGTCTCACTAAGTTGCAGAGGGCCTCACTAGGCAGCTGAGGCTGGCTGCAAACCCGGATCCTCCAGTCTTTAGCCTCCCAAATGCTGAGATTATAAGTGTGTACCACCACGCCCGGCTAGACCCTGTTTCAAAATAAAGAATTCAAAATAGGGCTGGGGGTGTAGCTCAGAGGTAGAATGCTCCTAGGTTCAATCCCCAGTACTACAAAATAAATAAATAAATAAATAATTTAGGGACACCCTATTTCAAAATAAAAATAAATAAAAGCTGGGTGGGGTGGCACACACTTGTAATCTCAGTACTTGGGAGGCTGAAACAGGAGAATTGCAGGTTCAAGGACAGCCTCAGAAACTCAGTGAGACTCTCATTAACCTAGCAAGACTGTTTCCAAATAAAAATAAAATAGGGCTGGAAGTGTAGCTCAGAGGTACAATGCCCCTGGGTTTAATTCCTAGTACTAAATAAATAAATAAATAAATAAATAAAATAAAAAGGGCTGGGGCTTAAAGGTATAGTATACCTGGGTTCAACCCCCTGTATCACACACACTCAGATGCGGGGGGGAGGTAAGATAGCTTTGGTGACAATAAAGGAGAAACTCTGCCCAAATTCACTGAAGATTAAAGAGATAAAGCGATTCATTTGAAATCACAGAAGACGGGTGGCACACGCTTGTAATCCCAGTCTTGGAAGGCTGAGACAGGAGGGTTGCATGTTCGAAGCCAGCCTCAGCTACTTAGTGAGGCCCTCCACAACTTAATGAGACGTTGTTTCAAAATAAAGAATAGCCGGGAGTGGTGGCGCACGCTTGTAATCCCAGCATTTGGGAGGCTGAGACTGGAGGATCTGGGTTCATGGCCAGCCTCAGCTACCTAGTGAGGCATTCCGCAACTTAGTGAGACCCTGTTTCAAAATAAAAAATAAAAAATAGGGCTGGGGGTATAGCTTGGAGGTAGAATGCCCCTGAGTTCAATCTCCAGTACCGCAAAAAAAAAAAAAAAAAAAAAAAAAAAAAAAAATAAAAAGTAGGGCTGGAGTGGTGGTGGTGTAGCTCAGAGGTAGAATGCGCCTGGGTTCAATCCCCATTGCTGCACAAAAAAAAAAAAAAAAAATCACAGGAGGATAAATGAAACTCTCAGACAGGAACCCAGGAGTCTCCTTGCAGGAATGGCTCTGGCTCTGAATGTCATTAATAGAAACAGACTTCTATTGCACCTCTTACTTTCTCCTCCCTCCCCGCGAACTCCCTTCCCTCTACCCATCCTGCTGCCCAGGGCAGGGACAGAACAAACATCCATTTGTGCTTATGGGTAGTGGATAGGCAGATGAATTAGTGCATAGACAGATGGCACAAGAGATTCAGGGGGTACTGGGTGTGGTGGTGCATGCCTGTAATCCCAGTAATTGGGAGGCTTAGACAGAAGCTTCAAGACTAACCTTAGCAACTTAGACTCTCACCAACCTAGGAAGACCTTGTTTCAAAAACAAAAAAATAAAAAAGGAGCTGGGCGTGGTGGTACATGGTTATAATCCCAGTAGTTGGGAGGCTGAGACTGGAGGATCCTGGTTCGAAGCCAGTCTCAGCTACTTAGTGAGGCCCTCTGCAGTTTAGTGAGACCCTGTTTCAAAATAAAGAATAAGTAATCCCAGCATTCGGAGGCTGAGAACGGAGGATCCGGGTTCGTGGCCAGCCTCAGCTACCTAGTGAGGCACTCCGCAACTTAGCGAGACCCAGTTTCAAAATAAAGAATAAAAAATAGGGCTGGGGATGTAGCTCGGAGGTAGAATGCCCCTGAGTTCAATACCCAGTACCGCAAAAAAAAAAAAAAAAAAAAAAAGAATAAAATAGGGCTGCGGATGTAGCTCGGAGGTAGAATGCTCCTGGGTTCAATCCCCAGTACATACATACATACATACATACATACATACATACATACATAAATAAATAAATATAAAAAAGGGCTGAGGCCATAGCTTGGAGGTAGGATGCCCCTGGATTAAATCCCCAACAGTATCATTAAGAAAAGAGAGAGAGAAGCTGGGCATGGTGGTGCACGTTTGTAATCCCAGCATTTGGAAGGCTGAGACCGTGTTCACGGCCAGCCTCAGCTACCTAGTGAGGCACTCCACAACTTAGTGAGACCTGGTTTCAAAATAAAGAATAAAAAATAGTGCTGAGGGTATAGCTCAGAGGTAGAATGCCCGAGTTCAATCCCCAGTACCGCAAAAAAAAAAAAAAAGAGAGAGCCGGCGTGGTGGCGCACGCTTGTAATCCCAGCATTTGGGAGGCTGAGACCAGAGGATCTGGGTTCGAGGCCAGCCTCAGCTACCTAGTGAGGCACTCCGCAACTTAGTGAGACCTGGTTTCAAAATAAAGAATAAAAAATAGGGCTGGGAGTATAGCTCGAGGGTAGACGCCCCTGAGTTCAATCCCCAGTACCCCCCCCCAAAAAAAAAAGAAAGAAAGAAAAGAGAGAGAGAAAGAGAGACATCCAGGGGTGATCGGCTGTTCCCCTTGCTGTGACCATGGTCATGTCCACCCCACCCCAGAGTAGGCAAGGAGAAATGCCGCCCAGTGCTGGCCGGAGGTGGGGGCGGCTCTGCAGGCACGCCCCTGCAGCACTCCTTCCTGACCGAGGTGACTGACGTCTATGAGATGGAGGGGGGACTGCTGAACCTGCTCAATGATTTCCACTCCGGCAGGCTGCAGGCCTTTGGTGAGTCCTGAGGGTTGGGCAGAGAGGGGCTGGGGGTGGGGCTGGGGGTCCTGGTCTCTGGTCAGGGTCCCGGGCGTGCTCCCAGAGCTCAGACAGGGGCTCTCCAGGGAAGGAATGCTCCTTCGAGCAGTTGGAGCACGTGCGGGAGATGCAGGAGAAGCTGGCCCGGCTGCACTTCAGCCTGGACGTGTGTGGGGAGGAGGAGGACGATGAAGAGGAAGAGGACGGGGTCACTGAGGGGTTGCCTGAAGAGCAAAAGAAGACAATGGCCGACCGCAACCTGGACCAGCTGCTTAGCAATGTGGGTCATCAAGCTGGGCACTTTGGATCCTGGGCGCCCCTGGGTGGGGGAGGTGCGTGCTCCCAAGCGGTTTCCTGGTCCCTGGTGAAAAGGTGGGGGTATGTGGATCCAAGAGCTACCAAAAGAGGGCCTCCTCCTGAAAGAAACTTTCTTTTCTTTCTGTTGACAGCTGGAAGATCTTAGTAATTCTATGTATCCTTTCCAAGGAACCTGACAATATACATGTGTCTCCCGGATGAGAAAGGGTTGAGAGATGAGATCAGCTTCCTCCTCCCTCTCCCTCCAGGAGTTTCACACACAACCATCATCCCCATCCCTTGCAGTCAGTCCTACTGAATCAGAATTAGCCACACGGCCCCCACCCGGGTAGAGGAATGGACACAGAATTACCCAAGTATCAGGAGAAAGGAGAAAGGTGGATTATGGAAATATGGAAATCCCACCTATGTTATGGGTTTATTTTTGTTTTGGTTTGGTTTGTGCGTGTGTGTGTGTGTGTGTGTGTGTGTGTGTGTGTGTATGATATTGGATATTGAACCAAGGAGGCACTCTACCTCCAAGCTATAACCCCAACCCTTTTTTTTTTTTTTTTTTTTTTAAATTTTGAAAC